>RJWM01005371.1:0-92851 GCA_004363535.1 Dasyprocta punctata
AGCTCTTCACCATGTTTCTAGCTACTTTCTAAATTAAGAAAGTTAAAAATTGGATGCATAGGAATAACTATATCCAGCCAAGAGGAGCCACTGTGTTAAGGGCTTGTCTGCCTCCTTGGACGTACTTGCTCCTCTCTGGGTGGACTTGTAATAGGCTGATCACTGTTTCTACAGAGGGCCAGAAGGCACATGGAATTCCTTTGGATGGAAATCAAAAGCTCCAGGACAACTCGAGTGTATTCATCAGTAGTGATGTCTTAAGGTTTCTTCACTTCAACACTGCCAAACTGAAAAATCAACCTTTCAGCACATTAAACTTTGGAAGACAAGCTACTTCCAAACTAAAACACTTAATGATCCTGAACCTGTTTTCTTCCATTTCCATATTCGAACATCTGAAAGATTTTGAGAGATGGAGGTGGTAATGAGGATGCCAATTAGATGTGGGACTGGCATATAAATGCTCAATCTGTGTTCAACAGATGAATGGATTAAAAAATGATGTTTAACACAATGGAGTATTATTCTACCATAAAAAGGATAAACTTGAGTCATGTAGGAAAATGAGTGCACCTTTAGACAATAATGTTAAATGAATTACTCAGACACACAAGCTTAAATATTGCATGGTTTCTTTTATATGAAATATTAAGTATTATATGCATATATATGTAAAGTATGAACTAAAAGATAGATAATAGGAAAAAACACAAAGAAAAAATGTTGTAACCCAGTACAGTCAATGTACAGTATCTGAAAGTGTAACGACTTAGTATAGTTGTCTTATACGTTTTACATGTTATTTGACATCTTAGTCTGTTTTTCAATCTGTGTATCAGGTAATTAACTTTATAAGGTCTTATAAGAGAAATAAATGAATTTAATGCTGAAATAATAAAAGAGAGATGGAGGCATGGTAGGAAAAGAAGGGAACCAAAATATATTAGGTATATGTACAAATCCCCTACAGTGAATATAATCATTATGCACTGCAAAAGTATATTAATACAAGTAAAAAAAAAATAAAAAGCTCAGATTAACTGAATATTTCAGACCAGTTTCATTAAATGTAACTTAGCTACACAACCTCTTGAGAAGTATTCATGGCTATTTATGCTTCTTAGCTTCAAAATACTTTCCCAAGCTTTCTGGTTGCTGCCTAACTCTGGTAAGTTTCCCAAAAATTGTAATCTGTGGTGACAATTAGAGGCTTTAATCTTCAAAAGTGGAAAATGGATTTAGTATGTTACAGCTCCAGGGATGACTGAAGAAAAAAGTAAAATTCATGTTTTTAATAGCATTGGAAAGTGAAAGGAAATTTTTAAGTATTTTAAGGAACCAGGGAGATAGTAGATGAAGAAGCAGGAATTCATTAAAATATAGGGTTTTATGGGCTCCAATATTGTATTTGTTAGCATGGAATAGATGCTATTCTCAACCTAACTTTGAACTTGTCAAGTAAGAAAACAAACACAACTAAAATGAAATAAAAATTTATAGAACTCTACAAACTGTATGCTTTGATAAATTTGTTCATGTAAATTACACATCAATAAAGATCATTTATAAAATAAGTCACAAATAAAATGCCTTATTTCCTCAAAGACAAAATTGGAAAGGCATATATACAAGTCTAACGAATTATTTTGTTAATTTGCAATTAATAAATGTAATATAAACATTATAAAAGAACTCACATTAATATTATGTACATCTGGGGAATCACACAGACTGCTTCAAAACTCAGGGGCATCTAAGGACACCCGAGGACGTGACCTCACTTATCTAGTACAGGCACATAGCAGGATACAGTTATGCAACCATGATTTAGCGCAGGTAAATACGCATGTGCTGGTTATGACGCTATGTAAGAATGTAAATATGAGATAGCAACGTGTATAAGAATTATATAATGTTTAATTTTCTGGACAACGTTTCATGTGTGTATCTTACACCCTAAACAACTGCTGTGAATATAATAATATGCAATGTGCTTATCATTGTAATTCTCCTATTGACTTGTGAAATTGTTTTACTTGAATTTCTTATTTTTCTTCTGCTTAAATTTTAAAAAAAGAGTTATACAATAAAGATGCAGGCGGCTCTCCTTGCACTTTTACACTCTCGTGCTCTGCTCTGCTCCATGCTGCCTGCTGTTGTTGCAGATGTCTTGCACAGGTGCATTCTGTAACCTTGGAACCTTATCCTCAAAAGTCTCTCTTGAACCTCTTGTGTGGGCTGACAGGGGCAAAGGGAAACAAATCAATATATCGTTTGTGTCTTTAAAGATTATAAACAAATGGCCTTTACAAGTGACCATTAATACATGTTCGCCTTGGAGGCTGGGGAATGGGGTACAGGCAGGAGGTTACATCTGCAGATTTGGCTGCAGCCATGCATGGTTGTCACCTCTACTGATGCCACCATTGCTGCCAAGTGTGTCTGGCATCTGGAGTCCCTTGGGACCCAAAATAATTTGGTTAAAGTGGTGGGAGGAGAGAAGAAGCTAAATCTCCCAGTTAACCCACTGCCTTGGGCCTGGAGGAAAGGAGGACACACAACACAGCCCTGCTGCCATGAGGGATGCATTGGTGAGCTGCCACTCTGCACCTCTGCACCATCCTGGGAACCTCGGATCAGGGGAACCCAGGTGCCTATCCAAATCCCGTGTACTATGTACACGATGGGCAGCTAGTGTAGGAAGTGCCCAGGTCTCAGCAACCAGCTGATTTGGAGGAACACAGGAAAATGTCAAGACGAAGGAGCAAGGTGCAATCTGAGACTTCCAGCCCACATAGAACAAGTCCAAGAGACAGACACAAAAGAAATTAGAATTCACACACCTGAAATTTCTGAAGTGATAGCGACTGAAGTAAAGAAACAACTTAGTGCTTACATAGTTTGATTAATTTTGCACACTTATATCTGGTACCCTAAGCAACTATTCAGGGGATAACAATTTGCAACATAGTTATTTCCTACTGTCCTATTTTTGAAGTCCAAGATCATTCTCATTGCTTTGTTTTGTTTCATTTTATTGTTTTGTTTTACTCTGTTTAAAATTTTAAAAGATTCTTTGACAAAAGTAAGATCTCGTCACTGTGGAAAAGTCCAATAATTACAAACAAGTGTTAAAAACCATCATAACTCATAACTTTTGAGTTAACTACTGATGACATCACTAAGAATTTCTTCTTTCTTTTCTTACAGTTTTTATTATCTGTGATATGTATTCTAATATTATAGTACAGTCACACTAAGCTATAGAAACATTTTAAGTTGCATTTTAAATTAATTTTAAAATTGTGTGCTATGCTACTTGCAGATAAAATGCATTGAATATTCCTTTGATTAGGTCATTGATCAACATTTAACAAAGTATCACAAGTTAAGGTGTAATCAATGCCATATAAAAATTTTTATCTGTAGATTTCTTCATGTATTAGTCTAAACATTGAAGTGATATATTTATGGCTATGATTTTCTTATGCATAGAGGATTAAAGATTTAAAGAAAAGCTTTCTTTCTATACCCCTTGTTTAATCTACACAACTATCAAAATGATCACAGCGTCAACATAATAACTACTAGACATCTCAAAGTTTTAGGAATTTGATAATTTGGGTTTCTCATACAAAAGAAACCATATAATATTTAAGCCTGCATGCCTGATGTATTTCACTTAACATTGTGGCCCCAAGGTGCATCAATTATCCTGCAAATGCCTGAAGTTTATCTTTCTTTATGGAAGAATAATGGTCCAATGTGCAAATACCATATTTTATTTATCCATTCATCTGTTGATGGACATATAGACTGCTCCAATAGTTAGCTACTATACATTGTGGTACTATAAACATGAACATGCATGTGTCACTGTGATTTGACATATTTGACTCTTTGGGGGAGATATCTAGAAGCAGAATACCTAGGTCATATGGAATTTCTAATTTTAGTTTTTTGAGGACTCTCCATACTGATTTCCATAGTTGTGTAAGTTTATATTCCCTCAAACCCTGTAGGTGGGTCTGTTTCCCACACGGCCTCCCCAGTGCTTGACCTTTCTGTGTGGGGTAAGGTGAAATCTCAGCAAATGTAAACGCTGTGTGTTGCAAGCATGTACTAATAAAAGTTTAATAATTCTAAAGTTTACAATTGTGAAAGTTTTTTCATCTTTCAGTTCCAGTTCCAGGAGTTGAAAATATATTAATCTGTAGTGATAAATATAATAGAATCTTAGAACTTTGGTGGACATTTTGTCCAGTCTCCAATATAAATATACTGCAACTCGAATTTGAAAACTTATGGTGATATGGAGTTCAGAATTTCCATTCAAATTAAATAAAACAATTAAGTATGTAATCTATCATATTACAAAACCAGAACCATTAAGGAAAACTTCCTTATCAAATGTGAAACTTCCAAAATTAAAAGACCAATATCAATGATTCAGGAAACCTGGACACAATAAGTATGTCCCTCCATATATAGATTCAATGTTTTCTAAATGAAGGCAAAGGGATTACAGTAGTCATATATGGAAATGACATTAAGTTGAAAAGCAAACAAATATTTATTATCTAATTTCTAAAAAGTTACAAAAGAATTGAGAAGTTCAGTGCTGAATAATTTCATACAGAGAAAAATGTTCAACCATCTTTATTGCTACTCTATTAAATTGTAGCAATAAGTATTGAAGAAAGGTTCATTCTTTCAATATCTGTATACCCATCAACAGATAACTGGGTAATGAAAATGTAGTTTTTATACATAATGGAATAATACTCAAGTATTAGTGAGGACAAATTCTAGACATTTGTAAAAAATGGATGCACCTAGGAAATATGTTGAGTGAATAAATCAAACACACAAACTTGAATATCATATACTATCTTTCATTTGAGTAAGCCAAAGTACAAACAAAGAACACAATAAAAGATGAATAGAAGAAAACAATAGGAAATATATCTTGCAAATGGGTAGTGGTCCAGGAAACTGAGACAAAAGGAGAGGAAAAGGAAACATGTAGAATAAAGATATACCATGTACAGGAACTTCATAATCACAATGAATGTAAATATTATATGTCTTAAACGCGAACTAAGTTTAATAAATCAACAATAATGAAACAGGTGAAAGATGATTTAGCAGAGAAGGAAGGGGGTGGGAGGGAAGGGGAAAGGGGGTAAAAAAAAGAATTAAGCTATAATATGTACTTGTACCCCCTTCCCAAGGTAACTGCAAGCATATGAATTAAAACTAAATAAAAGAAATAAGTAATATTATAGAACATGTGTAAACACTTTGGGATCTTGCAGTTTAGATTAATTGCTGCTATTTAATGCTTATGTGACTTTAATTTCTGTGAATCTTGGTTTGTTTTCTATAAAATGGTTATAATATTATCTAGACTTCTGTTGGGATCTCAATGGGTAACATACAGAAGTATCACAGTGCTTTTCTTATGGTTAAATACTGAATAAATGTTCGTTTGTTTTTCTCTCACTATTTCTCTTGCTCAGAAATACCAGTTTTGGTTTGGACATATCTTGTGAATGATTTTCCAGATTGTTTTTTTTCCTATATATTCAAACTGCTGTCCCTGAAAATTTCCAAGGAAGCAATGTATTATTTTCTAGGTCTTTAAACATGTCTTCTTGTCTATTCGTACTGTTCTTAGAGTGACAGCCTGCCAAACCAGATTTTTCAAGAACCTGCGCCAACCATGTCTATTCCAGATTAATTACCTCTGTATTTTAAAATGGTTTATTACTTGTGCCTATTTTTTTTACAATCAAATGCTATTTTTTAATCCAAGGTCACTTTCCTAAGATTATAGCTCTTTGAGGGAAACATGTCAACCAGTATTTCATTGCAAATATTTTATTCATCATTCAATAAGTTCATTGCTTTCTGGGTTAGATATAAAGGTAAATAAAAAGAATCATTAGGAAGATTAGGAAGACACATACAAATTTTGTGAAAGTAAAAATTTATGCAAATTCTGTAAGTGAGTTTAAAAAGTAATACATAATTTCAAAGAAAGAAAAATTAAGCTAGTATTCACTATTTTCATTTGGCACAATCTTCAAATCAGATAAAGGGGAAAAAAGGCCAATTCCCAGTTGGAACATGTTTGTAATCAAGGAGAGAACTTAAAATGGCTGTCTGAAGTATTTTCTTTCTTTTCTCAACTTTGCTATATGCGTGTGTGTGTGTGTGTGTGTGTGTGTGTAGGGTGTGTGTACATCCCCAAAAGAAGTTGATTGTTTAGATTGATTTTTAACCAGATTGCTTTGTAGTCTAAATCATTAAGGTAGAAATAGGCAAGGAAATGATCGACTGTGATTTTCTTTAAAGAGAAAAAAGTACATCCTTCCCTTGATGATGAATGAATATTGTAGTTAATTTATGATGCTCAAAGTCTTGTGAGAACAAAGTGTGAGCTGTGGGAATTTTGGAACCACTTGATAATCAATGTTGCAGATGCCCTGTTGCTTATGAGAAACTAACTGCCATTACCAGTGTAATTTGGCAAAGATTTTAAACAAGAAGCATGAGTATAAAAATAAATCTAAAGGATTGCTGTTTGATCATGCACATAGACCATCTACTTAAAGTGACACAGAAGCAAGTGGAGTTCATTTTGTATACTTTTTTTTTTTTGGCGTTGCAGGGCAGTCCCAATTAATAAGACTGAGACGAGGAAACATCTTTCAAATCTACAAATGTAGTCAGCAAAATAAAATTATTTTCATTCATTTAAATTAGAAGTGATTGAATAAAGAGAAATACTATTGCAGAATGTTCTAAAATTATAAAGATGGGCCTTATTTAAGAATCTTCATGAGAAATTTAAAGTCCTACATTATTTTAAAATGAATTTACTCCAATAAAAGACTTTGCAGAAATAATATACAAGGGAAATCCTAGGTGGTCATTTCATAAATTTAATTGGTCACTTGTATGAAAGAATAAGTAATTGTTTTGAGATGACTTAATTGTCTCTATCAGAATAGTTGGTATACTGATGATAATTGATGTGAAATCAATGCTATGGTTTGCAAATAGTTTGAATGTTCTCGACGTTTATGTGTTGAGAATTAACATTCATGGCAAGGTATTAAGAGCATGGGCAGTTAGTCTCTGTGTCGTGTATACAGTTGGGATTTGGGGGATATGGTTAAAATTAAGTGTGGTCACCAGAGTGGAGTCCACATGATCTAATCTTGCTGTCTGTTTTAAATTTACTTTTATTAATAAAGAGAAAGAACAGAAGACAAATCTCTGTGAATGATCCTTGTCTCTTGTCTTGCAATTTGTTGCACCACTTGAGGACTCTGTCGGCAGGAAGACGATTAAATACATGTGGCTCCACAACCTTGAAGAGCCAGAACTGTGAGCCAAAAACAATCTATTTTCATTATAAATAAATCAGCCTATGGAAAACAAAACTGGTTTAGGACAATCAACTTATCTACTATTTACATATCAAAATCATAGCTTGGTTGATGTGGTCTCTGAGGGAAGTACAGAGTGGATGACACTTCTTTTTGAAAGTTGTCAATTTAGGATTTTACTTATCTTTATGTGAAATTCTCCATGTCTACAGCAAACTGACAAAATGTTTCAGTAGACATACTGATCTGTGTTTGCTTGTATTTATGTGTGCCCAGAATGCACATATAAATGCACCAAATTTTATAACTGTAGTTCTTGTATAATATTAATTGCACTAAGTAATATGATATTTAAAATTTTAAAATAAATATATTTTTGAACATCTTTGAGAAGCAAATTGTATATCTGAGAAATTTTGTCTACAAGACAGCGTGACTTCCAGTATGGATTAAATAATGTTCAATATACATTTAAATTAGAAATAAGTATTTATATTGGTATAGAACTGGACAATGGACAATGGTTTGTTTTTCTAATCTGTCTACTGGAATTTTTTTACTAAGGAATAATACATTATAATTTGTTAGATCTGTCAAAGATAGTAATTTTTATATGTGTGCTAATAGCCATTCTTTGGAGAAAATCTGCTGTTTTCTCTGTAATAAAAGTAATTTTATCTTGTTTCACAGTGCTTATTGAAGGATAAAAATTATTCAAGTGTCATGCCTGGTCATGTTAAGAAAATCTCATAGTTGAAAAGTAAAGAACTATACTAGTTTTAGAAAACAGCTTTTTTTAGTACTTAATGCTGAAAAAGGATTTTTCAAAGTGACATCTGCAATGAAATATTATTAGAACATATAGTGGTTTCAATTAAAATAATGGCCGAGGTATCAAAGAATAAAATGCATCTATGATTGTATTATGCACCCCCTACTCCACTTCCTTCAAATCTAAATTTCATAGGTGTTTTCCATGAATAATCTAATTTTAAAAAAATTCACAGGAAACCTGCAGATTGTCTTAAATTTTTAAATCTGGGCAATGTACCAATTAGGTTTCTAGAACTGTTATGTTAATGTTAAGTAGTTAAATGCTCCTTTGGGTGATTCACTGATGAAAAATTAGTACAGCTAAATTGCTGAACTCTAAAGACGAATGTTCCTCAGAATGATGATCAGACTTCAGCAGCTTTTGGTATGATCAAAATGATATCAAAAAATCTCAAGAGTACTCAGCATTTACTTTGTCCCTTTCAAAGAAAGAAAAAAAGGTTATAAAAGAAGGTATATTTAATATGCAATCCTATTGTAAATTATCATATGAAAACTATGTCAGAATTATCCTCTTCCATAGAACCTCTGCAATAATGCAAATGTATGACTTCTCTAAAAATCTAAGTTCAGAGAGTCCCTTATAATTGTGATAAAAATAAAAAAGCTACTGCTAGCCAATGTTTAGAGGCATATTATCTGGAGAAACATTTTGTACTCCTCAGCTGAGGCTGTACCACTGTTTCAAGATGTCTGAATTTTCCACTTTTTGTAAAACCCAAACTCAAGTTGGGCATGGTAGAACACACGTGTAATTTCATTTAGGAGGTTGAGTCAGTAGGATTGCAAATTTGAACCCAGCCTGGGCAATGTAGCAAGACCCTGTCCTGCAAATAATAAACAAACAAACAAACAAGTTTTAGTGATTTACTCAAGTAGAAGGCCCCAGGCTTGATCCACATTACTGCAAAAATAATTTCCAAAGGCATTCAATTTTAGTAAAATTCATAATATAGACAGTGACATATTTGGTTTATATACTTACCATTTATCAGGACTCCTAGGTTCTAGTTTTAGTTTTCTTTGAAATAAAACAAAATCTAGGTGATGGTAATTTCTTTAGTTAACTTTGCCTTTCTTAATCAGTATTGGTATATACTGAAGCCACTGTAATAAATACAATTAGTGGTAGCATATTTTAGACAAACTGGTTAGTATTAAAGCAAAGATATTTAAAATAAAAGAGTAGGTACTTTGTTTTTTTAAAGAGATTTTATACTTAAACACCCTCCATCCTAAAAGGATGTTTGCAAAAGATCACCACCAACTCGAGTATTCAAATAAACAATACCCAGTAATTAAAATAATCTCTTAACCAGGAAGAATTATGCATTTGCCTATATTTTAGCGGTGTGAAGCACATGACTGAATCTGAGTAGATAGAATGGCAAGAGAATTAAAGTAAGTCTATGCTAGGCAGAAACAGTCACATTTCTCATAAAAGCCCACTACTCTAGGAAATACCATTTATAACACTCTGGCAGTGGCACTATATCCAGTTTTGTAATAGAGCTATCTGATATGACACTGAATGTGATCTGAAGATTAGAAGCTTAACATGATGAAATTTGCTAATTTCATGTTGAGTACCCAAAAGGAAAACAAGTCAATATGACCTAGCTACTTCTACACTTTAGAAGGCTATTCTAGATCACAGAGAAGTTTCAGAAAAAATTTTTGGGCAATTTAACTGAATCTTAGAATCCAATATATATTAAGTTTTAAAAATTGGAGGAGAAAATTACTAGGCAATTTTTAAAAATATTTTGTTCCCATTTTTTGACTGACCCCTGAACCCACCCATTATTTTTATGCAGATGAAGGAATAAGAGCCTGAGAGTAACTCTTGACAAGACAGCAAGAGGGGGCACAGGATAAAGCTCTACCCAGTCCTGGGACTCAGCACAACCTACCAGGGGAGGGCCCAGCCAGCCTCACAGGACACAGAGGTACACAGCCCAGCCCAGCCCAGGACCCCAGAGTTGCTCACCATGTTCTGGTCAGCATAGCTTCAGGGTCTTGGAGAGCTTGGGCTCTGCCCATCAGAGCCCAGGGCATAAACTGCATTGTTCAGTGGAGCAGCAGGCACAGTGGATCCTAGACGTTGTGGGCCTGCCCAGCCAGGAGCAAAGGCCCAGCACTGTAGGCCTGGGACTCACCCAGGCTGGCCTGGCACTCCAGAGGGTCTGAACTCCTTGCAGCCAGACTCAGGGTCCGGGTGGTGCCACAATCCATGGTATGCTCCACATACCTACCTGGGTCTGACAGGTCTCGGACCCCATCCAGTAAGGTGGAGGCTCCACCAGGAAGCTCCAGGATTGCACCCTAACAAGTTGCTCACAAGATCCAGCTCTACCAGGTCCTGTGACTCAGTGCAACCCACCAGGGGAAGGCCCGGCCCACCTCGCAGGACACAGAGCCAAACAGGTCCCAGAAGAAAATGACAAAACAAAAGGCCAAGAGGCAGTCTCAGTACCCCAGCCCACCAAGGACAAAGAGAAAAGACACTGAAATGGAAAACACTGGGAGTCACACAAGTGAACTTTCCAAAATGATAGCAAATGCAGTAAAGAAGAAACTTGATGAAGCTATAGAGAAACTCAAATCAGAAATAAACTCTCAGCTAAAAAATGAAATGACAATTATTATTAAAGAAATGTGTATATCTAAAGAAGAGAAAGATAAAAAAATAGAAGAACTTAAGAAAATGACTGAAACTTTGAATGGACAATGTAAGACATAAACAGAATGCATGAGACAGATGCAAAGGGAAATGCAGGAAATGAAAAAATCCATGGAAGGTTTGAAAAACCGCTTGAATGAAGCTGAAGATAGAATCTCAGATCTTGAAGACATCATGGGAGCTTGTGGCCACGAAAGAAAAGATCTCTTACAAATAGTAAGGAACCAAGAAACAACAACTTGACAGCTGCAAGATGATGCTAAGAGAAATAACATAAGATTAATAGGTATAAATGAAAAAGCAGGGCTTAATACTAATGACGTGTGAAGACTATTCACAGAAATAATAGCAGAAAACTTTCCAAACATGGGAAGAGAATCTGAAATACAGGTAACTGAGACATACAGAACCCCAATTAACCATAACCAAAATAAATCTTCACCCAGACATATAATGATAAGGGTATCAAAAATACAGCACAAGAACAAAATACTAAAAGCTGTCAGAGAAAAGAAACAGATCACCTATGAAGGAAAGCCTATCAGAACCACGGCAGACTTCTCAACACAAACTTTTAAGTTAAGAAGAGCTTGGAGTGAAGAATTTCAAATTCTGAAAGAAAACAACTTTCAACCCAGATTGACGTAGCCTGCAAAATGATCTTTAAAAATTGATAGAGAAATAAGATACTTTCATGACAAAGAACAACTGAAGAAATTTATGGCCACCAACCCACACTACAAAGAGTACTGAAAGACACTCTAGAAAGAAACAAAGATAGCTACAATCTTAAGAACAACAACAAAAGGGAACCACTAAACAGGGCAAATAATTAAACAGAAAATGTAGAATACCAACAACAGAAAGATATCATGACAGGGATGAGCCGCTACATATCAGTTTTATCAATCAATGTAAAAGGTCACAACTCACCAATAAAAAGAAACAGACTAGCAGAGTGTGTTAAGAAACAAATCCAAACAATATGCTGTGTACAAGAAACATATTTCACTCAGAAGGAAATTCACAGACTAAAAATCAAAGGCTGGAAAACAATACTCCATGCAACAGGAACCAAGAAAAAAGCAGGGGTAGCTATTATGTTTGCAGACAATACAAACTTCAAACCGAAAATGATCAAAAGAGATAACAAAGGTCACTACATGCTTATTAGGGAAGAACTTCAAGAGGAAGAGATTACAATCATAGATATATATGCACCGAATATGGGAGCACACAACTATGTAAGACAATTCTTAATAGACATGAAAAGCCAAATAAACAATAATACAGTTATAACAGGGGACCTTAACACCCCACTGTCACAGAGAGACAGATCAACCAACAAAAAATCAGCAAAGAAATAACAGAACTGAATCAAACTTGTAAACAAATGGACCTAGTAGATATGTGCCAGGTATTCCACCCATCAACATCAGAATACACATTCTTCTCAGCTGCACGTGAGTCTCTCTAAAATAGATCATACACTGGTCCACAAAATATGCTTTAGTAAATGCAAAGGAACTGAAATAATTCCATGCATATTATCTGACCATAGTGCAGTAAAATGGGAATTGAATGACAAAAAAACTCACAAGAACTGCATAAACACACGGAAATTAACTAATACTCTCCTAAATAAACAACAGAAGAAATTAAACAGTATCTACAATTGAATGAAAATCCAAATACAAATTACTGGAACCTGTGGGACACAATGAAAGCAGTCCTCAGAGGGAAATTCATAGCACTAAGCTCTCATATCAGAAAAACGGAAAGCACACACATAAACAACCTAATGCTGCACCTCAAACTTGTAGAAAAACAAGAGCAAGACAAGTCCAAAGCCCAAAGATGGGAGGAAATTATTAAGATTAGAGCAGAAATTAATGTAACTGAAACTAAGAAAACAATACAAAGAATTAATGAATCAAAGAGTTGGTTCTTTGAAACAATAAATAAAATTGATAAACTGCTAGCCAACCTTATCAAAATGAGGAAAGAAAAAACTCAGATTCATGCAATAAGTAATGAAAAGGGTAAAATCACTACAGACCCTATGGAAATACAGATCATCAACACCTACTTCAAAAATCTTTACTCACGTAGATTCGATAACACAGAAGAAATGGAGAGATTCATAGAAACTTATGAGGTACCAAAGCTGAATCAAGAAGATGTAAAGCTGCTGAATAACCCAATTTCAGCTAATGAAATTGAAAATGTAATTAGAACCCTACCAACAAAGAAAAGCCCAGGCCCTGATGGATTCACTGCTGAATACTACAAGAAATTCATGAAAGACATAATGCCAACACTTCTCAAACTCTTCAATGAAATTGAAAAGAAAGTAAGTCTCCCTAGCTCATTCCTGGAAACAAGTATTAACCTAATAACAAAACCAGAGAAAGACCAACCAAAAAGAAAATTATGGGCCAATCTCCCTAGTGAACATAGATGCAAAAATCCTCAATAAAGTACTGGCAAATACAATACAGAAAATCATCAGAAAGATTATACACCATGATCAAGTGGGATTCATCCCAGGAATGTAGGGATGTCTCAACATATGCAAATAAATAAATGTAATACACCATGTCAACAAGGCCAAAGACAAGAACCACATGATCATCTCAATAGATGCAGAAAAAGCTTTCGACAAAATCCAACACCCATTCATGTTAAAAACCCTACAGAAAATCGAATAGATGGTCTCTACCTCAACCTGAAAAAAGCCATATACCATAAACCAACAGCCAACATCTTACTAAATGTACAAAAACTAAAATCTTTCAACCTAAAATCAGGAACAAGACAAGGATGTCCACTGTCACCGCTCCTATTCAATATACTTCTGTAAATACTAACCGGAGCAATTAGACAAGAGAAAGGGAATAAGAATAGGAAAGGAAGAAGTAAAATTATTATTCGCATATGATATGATACCCTACGTAGAAGACCCCCAAAAATCCATTAGAAGACGTCTAGAAGTAATAACCAAATTCACTAATGTTGCTGGATGCAAGGTGAACACCAAAAAATCAATACCATTCCTGTACACAAACAATAAATTTACTCAGAGAGAAACAAGGGAAACCACACCCTTCACTATAACATCTAGGAAAATAAAATACTTAGGAATCAATCTAACAAAGGTAGTAAAAGATCTATACAGTGAAAATTACATTACTCTGAAGAAGGAAGTCAAAGATTTCAGAAAATGGAAAGATAGTCCCTGTTCACAGATAGGAAGAACAAACATCAGGAATATGGGAATTCTCCCAAAGTTATTGCACAGATTTAATGCAATCCCAATCAAAATACCAGTTGTCTACCTCACAGAACTAGAGAAAGCATTCCTGAAATTCATCTGGAACCAGAAAAGACCTAGATTAACAAAGGCAATTCTGGGCAACAAAGGGAAGGCAACAGGCATCAAAATCCCTGACTTGAAACTATACCGCAAAGCTACTGTAATAAAATCAGCATGGTACTGGAATCAAAACAGACCTAAAGATCAATACAATAGCTTAGAAGATACAGCCACAGCTACAAACACACTTAGCCACCTCATCTTTGACAAAGGGGCCAAACTGGTACATTGGAAAAAAAAGATAGCCTCTTTAACAAATGGTGCTAGAAAAACTGGCTTTTTATATGCTGTACACTAAAACTAGATCCATGTCTATCACTATGCACTAAAATAAAGTCAAAATGGATCAAAGATCAGAATATTTAAACAGAGACACTAAACATACTAGAAGACAGAGTAGGTAAAATTCTTGATGACATAGGAGTAGGCAGAGAGTTCATGAACAAAAATCAAATTGCTCAGGAAACACTTCACAGAATCAACAACTGGGATCTCATCTTATGAAAATATTTTTGCATGTCAAAGGAAATCTCCAACAGAGTGAAAAGAAAACCCACAAACCGGGAAAATATCTCAGCCAATTTTTCATCAGACACTTCCATCTAAAATGTATAAAGAATTAAAAGAAATCAGGCCCCTAAAATTCAAAGACCTAATCCAAAAATGGGCATCTAAGATGAATACACACTTCTGAGAGAAAGAAATACAAATGGCAAATAAATATATGAAAACATGTTCAACATCAATGGTCATTCGGGAAATGCAAATTAAAACAACACTGAGATTCCATCTCACTCCAGAAACAATGGCCAAGATTAAATAATCCACCAACAACAAATGCTGGAGGGGCTATGGGCAAAAAGAAACTCTTCTCCACTGTTGGTGGGAGTGTAGACTGGTGCAACCACTGTGGAAATCAGTGTGCAGATTCCTCAAGAAGCTAGGATTAGGGATCCCATTCAACCCAGCTATCCCACTTCTGGGCATTTTCCCATATGAATTGAAAACATCGTACCACAGTTATACTTGTGCGCCCATGTTTATAGCAACCCAATTTGTAGTAGCCAGATCTTGGAAACGACCCAAGTGCCCATCAATCAAAGAATGGATAAAAAAGATGTGGTAGTTTTATACAGTGGAGTACTACTCAGCTATTAAGAAAGATTGCATTAAGACTTTTATAAGTAAATGGTCACGACTTGAGACCATACTCGTAAGTGAGATAAATCAAACCCACATGTGTAAGTACCGTTTTGTTTCCCTAGTGTAAGAAACTGAAAAAGTATATATTATCCAAAATCTATAATAAATACTGTGTAAGGGTAAAAAACTGCTCCAAGAGCAAAAGTAATTGGGAAGGGAAAAGGGGGAAAGAGAAAAGGGAAAAGGAAAAGATATAAATCTGTATATATGTATATGTAAGATAACTAAAATGAACATACTGCTGAATGTATTAGTTATTGAGAAAGAACAGTTAATACTCATACAATTAGATCAATTTTACATGTCTGTATCTGTTAATGTAAACAACCATTTTGAAGATGATACACAATATTGCAACCATTGTCAAGTTTCTATCATCCTGTTTTGTAAACATATAATGTTACTGTTGTGCATTTACTCTAGTCATTTGTGTCTTTTGCTTTTTGTCTTTCTTATATGTGTCTTTTTTTTCTCTTAAATAAAAAAAAGACAGCAAGAGGAGCTCTGCTGAACTGCTTTCTAATAAAACTGAAGAAAGTGATAAAATTTAAAGCCCTTCGAATTGTTCCCAGGGACAAACAACAAATGAAGAAAATCTAAAATGCACACATGATCTCTTTTTCTCTCACTCCTACTCAGCTTCCAGGCCAAGGGTTTCCTTTCAAGAAAGATTAACACTTCAGCATTTCACATATGAACTTCCAGCTGTTTTTTGTTAGAGAGTTGTGTCAGGCAAATATTATCAAGTACTCTGGGTAACTATTATGAAGATAATAATATGCAATATATTAATTATTGTTATTCTCCTAATAACCTGTTTTGAAACTTTTTTATTTTTATTTCTACTTTTTTCTCTTTAAAATAAAAAATAGAGGAGGACACTCCCACTTTCATACACACTGCACTCTCGAAATGCAGGCTTTTTATTGCATGTTGCATAATGAGAACATTGGGATCCTAATAGCCCTTCCTAGAGCTCAAGAGCTTGTGGTTCACGCCAAGAGAGGCAAACTGGCAACATGCCACGCTGCTTGCTTCACTCTATCAAGCACTAAGCTTCTAGAGCAGAAGCGTTACTTGAAGACTAATTTGCCATTTTGTTCCACCATCAGGGCAAGAGTGGCTCAGAAATTTTTCACAGATGCAAAAGGCAGGCCATAACAATTCTTAATCTCTATTCAAAGAATTTTCATTTTATGAGTGTAAAATAGGCTAAACATAAATGATGTGGCAAAAGTTTATTGAGAAAATATTTTTTAATCTGTTTAAGAGATAGCCTAGACTATAGACTACTAAGTTTACATAAGAGAACACAGAAATTAGACAAGTAGGAGGAGCCCTCATTGAATCAAAAGAAATAGCAAACACTGTCCTCAGAAATTAATCTGTCAAAAAAGCCACAATTTGTTTGGCTTAATTTGCAGAGGAGTTTATGAATCAGATTATTGGTGAAACCAATAGAAAATGTTCCTGCAATTAGTTCGGGCATATACCTGAGGCTGGGTAGGGAAAGTGAAAGAGTACTATACTTGACCACTGCCATGTCAGGGTGGCTGTGGGCATAACCAAAATGGCATCCATCTCAGAAGAACCTACAGAAGTGTAACTGTATGTCTGAATGATAATGTGGGAATAGACTTTACAAAAGTAATCCAAGCAGTCATTAGCCTGACAAGCTAACAGATAGTAGTAGCCAAATTGAAGCAGGCAGCTGTTGCTGTCCTGTCTTACCTAAAATGCTTGGTTTTAACAGAAAAATAAGAGTCAGGCAAGGAAACAGATATGACTCGTACAACAAATAAAGAGAAGGTAACAGAAAATGCTTAAAAGACTGAACAGATATTGGGTCTCATAAAATAAAATTTTAAATAACTAGTTATAAATGTTTGCGTAATTAAATGAAAGCATGATTAATGATGTAAAACAAGATAAGAAAATGTCACCTAAAATAGACAATGGTAATGTTTCAGGAACAAGAAATATAACTAAGACAAATTACCCAATACCCAAAGTTAAAGGAGAAAGGTTTATTTAGCTCTCTGTTTCGAGATATTTCAGTCATAATCCACTGGCCCAATGTAAGGGTAGGTTTGCAGACGGCATCACAGAGAAGAAACAGATCGTGGTGGGCAGAAGGTAACAAAACAAGCAAGCAATGACCACAACTCTTTCCGCCCCTATGTATCTTATCTAGGCTACTTAGGGTAGGTAGTGCTCGCACCCTTAATCCTAGTGCCCTTGATCCTAGCATTGCACAATGAATCAATCCCAGTGTCAAACACTCCAGATCCAGCCACCTCTGAAAAAGCCCCACCTATCATGGCATGAGGCTTTGGGAGGGACATCAAGACACAAGGAATAGCATTTAATGAAGAAAACATGTTTTAAAAACCAAATGGAAATTCTGGACATGGAAAGTACAATAACTGAAATTTGTTAAAAAATTACTTGAAGGGTTCCACAGTAGATTTGATCTGGCAGAAAAAGAATGTGCCAAACCTAAAGATAGAGGTACATGTAGAGAATTTGCAAGTCCAAACTCAAAGTGAAAAAGGAAAGAAGAAAAATTACCAAAGCCTCAAGAAAGCATGAGGCACCATTAAGCATGGCAACCTAAAAATAACTGAAATAAGGAATAAGAGAGAAAAAAAGAATAGCAAATCTATAAAAAAAATGATTGCTAAACACTTCTCAAGTTTACTTTTAAGAAAACATGTTCATCTAGAAAGCCCTATGAACTCTACGGTAAACACAGAGACACACAAGGTGATATGCTATTGTAATAACAATGAAAAACAAAGAGAAAAGAAAAACCCAGAAAGTAGCAAGAGATAAATTAGATATCATTTATAAGAAAATCCCAGGAAGTTTCACAGATACTTCACATTATACACAATGAAGTCCAGAAGACAGTGAGACACCATATTGAAAGTAGTCAAGAAAAAATATCTGTCATTCAGGAATTTAATTTCCAGTGTAGCTATCCCCCAAATAAATAAAAAAGGGGGAATACTTTGCATGAAAACACATGATCTAAGACACTAAAAGAGGTTCTTCAAGTTGAAAATAATTGACCCAAGATGGCGATTCAAATCCACATGGTCATGGAGTAAGGTGAAGGTAATTGTTATTATGTAAGACACTATAAGTGTATATTTACACTTTCTTGTTTCGCAGTATTATAAAGCAATTCATAAAAATAGTATGAACATAATGTATTGTTGATGTTATATAGAAATGTAATACGTGTATAATAGATTTGTCATTAATAGCACAATTGTACTGAGTGGAAGCAAATAAGGTAATGGACTGAAGAAATGATTACAGATTTTAAAGTCCTAATTACTGCAATGTACTATTACTATAGTTAGATTAATTTGATGTAAGATGTATAAGGGAGAAAAAATTAATATAGCAAATATCTGAAGCTGATTATGATTAACCAAGATGTTATATGGTAAACCCAAATGTAAGTAAGCAAGCATACAGACAGAAATACCCACATGCATACTTAATCAAATTAAAATGTTACCTTTTAAATTTTAAATTTTATTAGTACATGTTTGCAAATTGGTAATGATTACATTTATCACGGAGAGTCGGTACAAGTACAAAAAAATACATCCGACATCTCTAAAACAAAAGGTAAGTTTCCTGACAAATCAATCAGAACCAGAATTAACATTACATCTCAATGGATTATTTCAATAAAATATATTTTCAAATTGAATAGCAGAATATTATAGGTAGGTTAGTGGAGATGAACCTTGAAATGACCCTACAAAGTAAAATAATCCATGTCAAAAACTACCATCATATATTATGTGACTTGAAAGTCAGTAGACTAAAAATAGTTTAGTGATTATTTAGCGCTAGGTTAAGGGCATGGGAACTGGCAGTAAAGGGTTAATAGATTTCTTTTTGAGGTGACATGTATGTTCTGAAATTGTTTTGTGGATGAATATATTTGTAAATATACTAAAATCTTCTAATCATACACTTAAAATGGATAAATTTAGGTGTGAATGTTAATAAAGTTATTTTAAAAAACTAATAACCCTTGTTCAATTTCAAGCTCATGGATATGTTTTCAAACGGACTACTAGAGAGTCTGATATGTATCCAATAATCTGGGGAGAATGTTAAACTGTTGCCTGACTTTATCTAGATAAATACAATGGGAGAATATTATTGCTATTTGTTAGTTGTGGCAGGTTAGAATTAGAGAGGGCTGCTATAGGATAAATCTATCTCCAGGGCAAAAACAACAAGGGATAGAATTAGACTATATCTAACTATTAAAAGGACTTGTTTGCATGTTCGTGAAAGACTATTTTACAGTCCGTAATCACAGTGGTGAACTATCAGAATATGAAAGGGAGTAGTCTACTGAATGTTTATGAGTTTAATAGGTGAAATAGTATAAAAGTCTACTGGAGAAAAGAAATCATAGTCCTTATAGGAATTCAGTTGAAAGTTCCCTGCAGGAGAGTATTATGCAAGTTCACAATTAAGATCAACCCATCAAAATATATGTCAAAAAATATATGCATATATATGCCAAATTTTGACATCATTCAAAAGCCATAGCATGAGATAACTGCCACTTTTCCTCTTGGATATAACTTTAATGAAGAAAGGAAAGAATAAAGAAAGGACCTATTTTGCAATGAGGATTCTGTTTTTGAAACTGAAACATGCAGTATGGTAGAAAATTTTTGATTTTCAAGAAGATCTGATTCTTTTAATGAAACTAAACTTTTAACAAATTATACATGATTTTGGCAGTTGTTTCTTCAAGTATTTTCTTGCCTCTCTCTGTCTCTTACACTCTTTTGGATTCCCATAATTTGATGGTATCCTATAAATCAGTGAAGTGCCATACAAAATTCTTCATTCATTTTTTTCATTATGTTTCAGGTTACATTTTTAATTATGGTATCTTCAAATTCACTAATCCTGCCTTATCTCTGCTTCAACTGCCATTAATGAATGTTAGTGCTTTTTTTTTCATATAATTTCCTTCTTTGAACTTTCATAGCACCAAAATTTCTATTTCATTCTTTTAAATTATTCGCTCTTTGTACTGATGACATTTCATTGCTCATACATAATTTCCTGACATTCTTTACAGTTTCTTACATGTTTTGTAGTAGCATTTTTTTTGCCTTTTTTTTTTTTTTTTTTTGCCTTTTTTGAGACAGGATCTCGCAATGCAGTTCAGCCTGGCCTTGCGCTCACTTTGTAGCCTCAACCTTCAGAGTGTTGGAATTACAGGCATGTGCCACCACGCCAGGCTTGCAATAGCATTTTAAACATACTGAACACAATAAAATCTTTGTCCAGTGGGTCCAATATCTGGGATACAACAAAAAGAGTTTCTGCCATGCTTCTTTTTTATTTCTCCGTATGTCTCATGATTTTTATTTGAAAATTGGTCAGAAATACTATAATGTAATCATTCTGGAATCAGAGTTCATCCTATACTGAGTTCACTTCTTTTCCTGCTGCATAAGCCTGCAAAAGTCCACTAGTCTAGTTATACATGTATTATATATTAAATAGAAGTCTCTGTTTTTTTGTTTGTTTGTTTTGGGTTTTGTGTGTGTGTGTGTGTGTGGCACAGGGGATTGAACTCACAACCTCGCGCCTGACAGACAGGCGCTTAAGGCACTGAGCCAAACTCCCAGCCCTAGTTTTTTGAGGCAGGGTCGTGCTATGTAGCTCAGACCGATTTTGTGCTCACCTTGTTGCCCAAGCCGGGCCTCGAACTCACAACGCTCCTCCTACTTCAGCCTCCCAAGTGCTGGGATTAAAGGCATGCGCCACCACGCCCGACTTCTGGTTTTATTTTTATTCTTATGTTTCATTAGTGTTTTGACAGAGTTCTTTGAATGCAATAAGTTTAGTAAATAAGCACTGAAATAAAAACACCTCTCCCAGTACTTGCAGATCATTTCTATTGATGCTCTACTTCAGCAGTTATCCAGGCTTGCAATGAGCCTAGCCATTAGTCCAAGGTGAGATATGTCACAGTTGTTTGTTGTATATGCCTGGGAATACAAACGATTTTCTTACTTTTTTAAATGAAAAGAAACAACTGCATATATTGATGGAGTACATCATGATGTTTTGATATATAGATATACTTTGGAATGACTTAAACTAACACATGCATTAACTCACATATTTATTTAGTGAAATACAAAATTTATTCTTCTAGCAATTTTCAGGTATACCATATGCCAATATCTACTATTTTCACTGTCCTATACCATGGATCTGTTGAACTTATTTCTACTCTCTAACTGAAATTTCGTACACTTTGACCAACATTGCCCCAATCCCTCTCACCCTCTACCCCTTAGTAACAATCATTCAACTATTTCTATCTGTTTAACTTCTTTTATTTCCAGAAATGAAATCATATGATATCCTGTAGATGCATCATTTTATGTATTGTAATATACTTCAGGTTCACTCCTTTTGTCTCAGATGACAGAACTATATTCTTTATTAAGACTGAATAGTATTCCAGTATGTATGTGTGTATATCACATCTTCTGTATCTATTAACTCATTAATAGACACGTACATTGATACCACAGTTTGGTTACTGTGAATAATATTGCAATGTACATGGGTGTGCAGATGACTTTTTGACATTTGAATTTAATTTTCTTTGACTAGACATGTAGTAACAGGATGACTGGATGTTATGGTAGTCCTAGTTTTAATTTTAGAGAAATCTTCATACTGTATTACTTTCCATAAATGCTGTATTAATTCACATTTCCAACCATAGTGTGTGAAGGTTCCATTTTATCTACACTCACCAACAGTTACCTTTTTTTGACTATAGCTATCCTAATAGAGGTATGCATATTCATTTCTAATTTTCATTTTATACAAGGATGCTTTTGGTTTTGCCTAATAGTCTAGAGTAGCTCTTCACAACTTTTCCTCTTTATCTTATGTCTTTATCTTTGTCTTATGATCATTTTATTGTAAGTCTCAATTTTAATCTTTTATCAGAGGCACCTGGCCTTTTTCATCTGCTTTTTAGTGAGATCACAAAATTCACTAGGACTGCAGCTCTGAGGAATCTGAGACTGAAGCATCACTCTGCAGTTCAGTCTGACTATGGGATGAAATTAAAGGGTGCTTTTCAATGTTTTTGAGTAACGTCTACCTCTTTTTAAACCTAGTGAGTTCCAAGTAAGGGAAAAAGAAAGAAATATCTTGAGTTAGTCCTTCAAGAAACACCAGAACAATTAGAACAAAAATACACCATAATTTATAAATAAGATCCACTCTGATCCTTTCAGAACAAGGGACCACATTTCAACATTGGAACACAACACCTGTGCTAGAAAGAGGATGGGACTTGGACAAGTAAAAATGTCCTAAGGTTTCTTATAAATTTCAATTATCTTTTAAAAATTTGTTCCTTCTCAGCAATCAAGGTCTCAGCTCTATATTTACAGTCCACAGCTTTCTGGCCAAACTCACAACGTTTTAGATCATCATGCTGGGCTCTTTGCTCTTGATTCACAACATAAATTTGGCTAAAAACCCCCAACAAATAGCTATGCCACTGCCTCAACATTCCACTGTCTTGAAATTTCCTTTGCCAGATTACTCAGTCAATTGCCTTTAATTTAAGTCTCATGCAAAGTCTCTGGACATGAGCAAAATGCAGACAAACTTTCTCCCAAACCATAACACACATCATGTGGAGTCCAACAACCAATGCAGTCCTTCTTCCCAGCAGAAACCTCCTGAGCCTGGTCTTTGCTGGCAGGCTTTCTATCAGCCTTCTGGTCTTCTGAGCTCTGACCAGAATCTCCCATACAAAACAGCCTAAACTATTCCAGCACCACTCTTCCAGGTGATGTCTCCAAACCTTTCCAAACTCTACCTACAAGCCATTCCCAAAGGCTCTTGAATCACATGGTCAGGTTTAGTCATAGCAATGACCCCACTCTTCTGGTAACAAATTCTGTCTTGGTTAATTTTCTCTCATTGCTAAGACAGAATGTGTGATGCTCAAAATTAAGTAAGGGAAGGTTTATTTCTTACAGTTCTTGGGGGTTTCAGTCCATACTCACCTGGCTGCAAGGCAGGGTGGTGTTGCCGAGGGCCAGTTATTCATGGCTGCTGCAAACAGCAAGCATGAACTGGCAAGAGTGGGCAGACATGCCATCTTTCCAATCTTACATTGTATGTTGGCTCCACCCCTGGGCAGGTGCAACACTCATATTGCCAATCCCAGCACTAGACAACAAATCAATTGCAAATGCCGGACTCAGCCCCATCCATGATTACATGAAGTTTAAATGGGGGCCATTTGACCACACTATAACACTAATACATGACAACTTTTCAAAATTTACCATGTCTATATACGGTTGTTTCAGAAATATGTGAAAAGTTTCTTTTCTCTTTGATATTTTTGGCATTTGTACAATAATGATATTGAATTAAATGCATATATGTAGCTCTATTTCTGTGTATTTTGCTTCTATTATTCTATCTAGTCTTATGCCAAAACCACAATCTTAATTGCTGTGGATTCAAAATAATTCTTGAAATCAAATAATATGCATGCTCTAAGTTCCTCTTTTTCAAATGCTTTGAATTGTTCTGCACTCTTTTCATTTCCAAACATATATAAAGTTGAATTTGGAAAAATTTGTTACTGTACTTTTGAAAAGTTGTATTAAATTGATTGATCAATTTAAAGACAATGAATTTCTTAACAACACCTTTCCCTAATCCAAATACGTCTCCCTAATCCAAAATACACACACACACACATACACACACACATTTTTAATTTCTCTTAATGTAATACAGTATTCAATGAAAAACCTTGCATGTCTTTGGTAGCATGTAGTACAAAACATTTAATTACTTGGTGTTATTTATGAATGCAATTATTATTTAAATTATTTTATGCATTCTCCATTTCTATAATTGATTTTTCCATATTGATCTCACAGTCTGTGAAATTGATCAATTCGTTTATTAGGCCTAGCATATATGTTGTATAATAAAATCTTTGAGATTTTCTACAAAAAATTTTTTGAACACATGCAATTTTATTTCTCTCATTTCAATCTTTTTGTCAGTTTTTGTTTTTTTATTAAGTGACTACAGCCTCCAACAGAATATGCAAAAAGAAGGACATCCACAACTTCGTATTAGGGAGAAAACAGAGAAGTCAGCTGTGTGAATGATATTCTGCTCTCAAAAGATTGTGTGACAATCTCAGTAATATCTATTTCAAAGTATATTATGTAAAACATTGCTGTTCTGAAATTTGGAATTATCAAATATGGAGCCTCTTAAATTTAATCCAAAACAGTTCATCATAAATTTCAAAACTTAATTTTAACCAATTGATACCATGTAATAATGTTTTTAGCTTAAATAGTAGACAAGGCTGGCAACCCATTATAGCCACATTCATTTGCATGTTATTATAGTTAATTTGGTCAAGTGACTAATTTTGGCCATTGGAATGTGAGCAGAAAAGACTTTAGGGCTAAGGCTATCAATTATCTGACTTGTTTTCCCTATGTTCTATCTTTGCAGCAAGTGATCACTGGGACTCTTAGTAGCCACGTGAGAGTGAACTCTCAGGTGGATGCCATCAGGTGATCTTTATAAACCATACACAATTGTAAAAGCATTGAAACAGAAATTTCTGATAAAGCTCTAATTCACTTACTGTATGATTCAATTAGGTTAGAAGGGAGTTTTCTTACAGTCAATCTTTAAACTTGTTTAATTCTATGATGATGTGTATAGCTAAAATATATGAACTAAACCTGCAAAGTAAATTTTCTTATTTTCATATAAAAAGCATAGTGAGTTACTTCTAAGTTAGGATATATGAAAGTAATGCATTTTGAAAACACACTGTACATAATAATTGCTCCTAATAAATGAACATAGTAAATGTTAAAATTTGATAATCATTTTATATGCTCAAGAAATAAGGCTTCAATTTACATTAGGTACACTACCGGAGGTATAGCATATCTTCACTAAGTGTTATCAGTTATATTATTCACTCAATTGTATAAAAGAAAGAGCTGAGACTTTAAATATTCAAATAATACTATTCAACTATCCAATCCTTTCAGCTTATCTGTATTCATTTAAATAGTATTGAATTTTAATTAAAATTTCTGGAGTCCAGGCTTATTTTTTCATTTGATATTTAAATTATCAACTCATATAACCAGAAAAACTGGGAGCTCATTGAAGGTACTTTGGGAAAAAAATCATTTCTCAAATTTATTTTAAGACTTGTCTTTGTGCAAAACATTATAAACGAAAAATTGTCATTTGTTAATATGAGTATGTATTAGCAAGTAGATTATTGGGAATTTACTTTGATAAATACATGTTCCATGTATGTGTTCAAAGGCCTCTTACCTCTCAAATCACATGCCACAGAGGGCCTATTTCATGTGAAAGAAGACCTTAATGACCTAGTATCCTTCTGACCCAGGATGTCAAGTACAATAAAGTCATGAAAGAAGGTACAGATAGTTTTGTTTTTTGTTTTTTTTTTTTTTTTTTTTTTTTTTTTGCGGAACTGGGGATTGAATTCACAGTCTCCCGCCTGCCGGTCAGGTGCTTAAACCACAGATCCAAACTCCCAGTCCTAGTTTTTTGAGGCAGGGGCGCACTGTGTAGCTCAGGTCGGCCTTGTGCTCGCGTTGTAGCCCAAGCCGGCCTCGAACTCACAACGCTTCACCTACCTCAGCCTCCTCAGTGCTGGGATTAAAGGCGTGCGCCACCACGCCCAGCTACGTACAGATAGTTTGATAGTTGTGGTGTCAATTTAAGAAATGCCTAGTGGCTCAGGTGTGTCTTGATGACTAACTTACTGAAGAAGGAAGACTTACCCTGTATTCACATGTAAAGACTCTTTAGCTTTCCAAGAGAGTAGTTTCATGATGTGGATTCACAAGGAACTCTGCAGCAAGCTCCAGGCCTTTGACTGTGTCCTTTGTCCATCATTAAGCTTTTGTTATCTTTGCAATTTATTTTCAAATGCTTGTTGTGTAATAAGAAGCTTGCACATATTTGTTTTTGCAATAAAGAGTGGGAAGACAGAGATAAAGAGAAAGAGACAGAGACAGAGAGAGATTTAGCTAACTTGTTTTTGGAAAGAGTAAGAGGACATTTGGATAATAGTTGAAGTTGTACTAGTAAATGATGAATTGACATTCTCAAAGTGAAGATCTCTATAAATAAAATGGAACAAGCACTCAGAAGCACAATATAAGAATATGCAACTGAAATGATGGAAAAATTGAATCTATAGATCAAAAATGATAATCATCCTATAGGAGGGGAAAACAGTAGAATTGAGGAAAAACATATCCTGTTACAATATTGAACTTCAAAAATAAAGAAAATATATGACTGAAATTTAGGTATAAAAGTAAGAACATTTACTGAGACAAAAATTAAAAGAATGACAGAAATCCCCACATTTCTATAGAAGTTAGAGAAAAAAGAAGAATTATCCTCAATACTGTGAAAAAAATAAAACTTGTTTCTGAAATAAGTTAGCTTTCATATTTCTTTCAACAACAAAGGGAATAAGTACCATTTTTCACATTATAAAATTTAGGGACCAGAATATAAGGACATTCACCTGATCTAGAAATGATCAGACAAAAAACTAAAAAAAGAGAAGCTAACCTGCCTAATAGGATAAGTGATGCTACTTCATGATATAATTCTAAATAAAGCAAAGTTGTAAATATAATTACAGATGTAGCATAGGCAAAACATAAAAAATAAAAGCAGTATAATTTTTAAAAACTTAAGTGAAATAAATCAAACTCACATGTGTAAATACAGTATTGTCTCCCTAGTGTATGAAACTGAAAGAGTAAATAAGATACAAAATCTTCAGTAAATATTGTTGAAGGGTAACAACCTGCCAAAAGGTGAAAAAATAACTCAGATAGGTAAAAGGAGAAAAGAAGGAATAGAAAAGAAAAAAGATATAAATTTGTACATACACACTTAAGATAGCTAAGATGATTGTATTACTAATTCTATTAGTTCTTGGAACAAAACAGTTAACATTCATAGGATTAGATAAATTTTGCATGTTTATATATGGTAATCTGAGTAACTCTTTTGAAGATAACTATGCAAAATAGCAATCTTAGTTATGTTCCTACCACCTTGTTTTGCAAGCCTGTATTGTTATTGTTTTGGACTCTTTGTTATTGGTATTTATTAATCTCTTTTGCTTCTTGATTTTCTTGTAATTTTTATGTTTTGTTTTGCTTTTCCCTCTAATACAGAAAGTATAGATGTACATTTATAGGCTTATACATGCCTAGAACTTCTCCTAAAGAGTTTACAAGAATTGATTTTATTATGTGTGATGGTATGAACAGCTACTGAAGAAAATGAGACATTATGGTAGCCATTGCTGATTTCCTATCATCTTGTTGTGAAGTCCAATAATGCTTTTGTTATTTGTTTTGATTGGTTTTAGTCTGTCTTGTATTATTTGATCTCAATATGTGTGAAAGTGTGGACAGCTATTTTGAAGAGAGCAAGAGACATTATGGTAACCATTGATGATTTTCCTATTGTCTAGTTTTAAAGGCCTGTAATGCATTCATTCTTTTGCTTTTATTGGTTTTATACTATTTTGTTTTGTTTGAACTCATTGTGTGTGAAGAAATGGACAACTATTTCAAAGAAAACAAAAGACACTGCGGTACCCATTGTTGATTTCCTGGTGTCTTGTTTTGAAATCCTGTGTTGCTTGTATTATTTTATTCTGATATGCTTTGTTCTAGTCTGTTTTGTTTTATTTTATTCTCTTAAAAACCTGTTAAGATCTATCTTTTTAAAGGTCAAGAGATATTTATAAAGGGTTTGTTCCTAATCATTTCTGTCTTAATCTTAGTTGAAAAAGTATCTCAATTATAGTGAGTGTTCATATAAAACTCGGTTTTTTCAGCTTTTCATTCATGTCTCTTTTATCTGTTAAAGAAACTCTAATGTTATTTTATATACTATGAAATATTTTGATATTACTTTTTATCTCAAAGTACATCTGTGTTGTGATTTTCCAATTTGTATATAAGAATAATGAGATGATCAAATTGATATTTATCAGTTGCCAAACACATTTGGAACAATTTAATATTATTTATTTCCATGCTATATTTTATGATTTAAAAAGTGTGATATTGAGAGAGAAAAACAGTATAAGAGAAAGTTTTTTTGTAATTTTGCTCTTTTGAAACTGCCTGACTCTGTAACTGCTCCATGGCTTTGCAGTTAGTTTCTTGACCCCTGAATCATGAGAGTATAATCAAACATGCAGGATGCCAGACTGTACCATTGTACGAAGCTTCTTGAACTGGTGATTATTAATCTACCCTTGGAAATGATGGTCTCAACCTGCTAGTTAATCAGAAGAACTGCTAGGCTCTTCTATCTCGCCTTTGTACCTCTTTTGTACCTCATGCTTGTAGATCATATAAAAGCCCTAGACCACCAGAGATAGGGGCCTGATATTCTGAAAATGATCCTGATCAGTGCCTGTCAACATAAATAAATCTGCCTCCAAATCCTTGGTGTAGTTTCAGTGTTTCTGCTTGCTGTTACAATGTGACTTCTTATAATGTGCTTCTCATACATCTGTAAAACAAATATTTGCTTAATTTTACTATTGCTATATTTTTACTTTGGCTGCAATTTGGTTTACCACCAAATGCAGACAGAGAGAATGACAAAACAATATTAATGAGGATCTATATGATTTGGTGTATAAACCTTACCTTTTTTGTAAAGTGCTACATTTTACAAAGTGCTACAAATGGTGCAAAGGAAGTGCCTGAAACAGCCCATCTGGACAATTCACTGTTACTACTGTGAGGTACTGTACATCTACAAATGTACCTCTGAGACAGGTATCAGAATTCTGAATGATAATATTGTCTTAGTTCATTTCCTCATTGCTGGAACAAAATATTTGACATGCAGAGTTTAAAGGAAGAGAGGTTTATTTTGGTTCAGGATTATCAACTCTGATCAACTGGCTCAAAGGCAGAAAGGGCATGTTGGAAAGGTCTGGTGGAGGAAATACACTCTGGCTAGGAATGCAGAGAGTGAAGAAAAGCACTAGGGAGGAACATTTAGCCTTTCTGGTCTCACCTTCAGTAACACGTCTCTTCTAAGCTCCATCTCCTAACAGCATATTTAGCTCTGAATGCATCAATGGATTTAGATATAAACCACAATAGAGTATTTGAAGTGAAACCAATAGAAAGTCAATCTCTTGTATTATCCCATGTAATAGAAGTGAAAAAGACAGCTGAAGTGTTCAGATATTTTCCATAGATTATATTTTCATATGCACATATATAGAATCGCCTAAGAATATATAACTATAATGGCTTAGACTTTCTGCCTGATGTTAGGAAGTAATTAGTAAAATTTTGTGCTATTTTTGTTAAATGGACATCTTGGGGAAACACCGTAAAAGCAGAATCATTTTTTGTTCTATTTGCTTAACTGTTTTAGCAAGGGAAAACATTTAATAATCATTAGTGCACATAGCCATAGTAACATTTAAAGTATTTATTTTAAGGAAATAAATAAAGCAATAGGCTGGCCAAAAATTTTGATATTCTGGTTAGGCTAACTAAAATCAATTTAATAACAATCTTTTTTAAACTTTAGTTTTTCCCATTATTTTTTCCATAAGGAGAATTTTTAAAACAATTTTGTAAGCATAGATATGAATATTTTAAAGGTCTATTTATGATGCTTGTGTAGAAGCACATATCAGAACAAAAGTTTTATGGATAACACTCAAGATACAAAGAAGAAAAATTAAGAAACAAAGTAGTCTATAAAAAGTTAAACTGTTGGAGACCAGAAGCTCCTGGGCTCCAGGTGAACAGTGCAGGAAGTCCCAGAGAGTGGCCCATCCCATTGTGGATTCTGGAAACCAGGTGAAGAATGCTAGAAGGCTCAGAAACTGGTGGCTGCTGGAATCCAGTTGAACAGCACTGCAGAAAGGCTCAGAGACTGGCTACTCCCATTCAGCTGCTGGGATCCAGGTGACCAACACATGAAGGCCCAGAGACTGGCCACTTCCTTCCTACTGCTGAGATCCAGATGAGCTGTACAGGAAGACAAAGAGACCAGGAGGAATGTCAGCTACACAGGAGAAGTCCCAGCCAGGGTGCATAGGATGGACAGGAGGGACTAGCAGCATGGAATTGTCAGAAGCAACAATAAGGATGCCAGCCATCAGGTGGTAAGTTACATGGATCAGTGTGGTGCTTGGGAAAAAGCACACAGAACAGAAGAAGATGGCTTCCCCTTTTCTCTTTATTTTTTCCTCCTTTTTAAAATCTTTTTTCCCCCTCATTTCTAAATGGCTGGGGAGAACTCCAGCCACAGAAAGCTAATTCCATCCTCCAAACCCAGAGACCAAGTTCAGATACTTCCTTACTTACTCCTTCATTGTTTCTCTGGCCCTATTCTCCAGTTTCTCAAAGCTTTCATGATCATCCTTTGTTCTCCAGTGTGGTTTCTGCTTTCTTTTCAGTTATCTTTGTTTTATACACTATCATTTTAAATTTATCCACAATAGAATAAAACCATTCTACCAAGGGAAAACACTTTGTAAACAAGCTCCTAATTTACCACTGGTTCTATAATATAATTGTAGATTTTACTTCTATGGTTAAAGATGTAAAATTAAGTTACCACAGTTTGTCAGCTTTTAAACTGTGTTGATGCCATTGTCACTGCTAATTATACCATTAGTATGTCATATCTGTTTTAAAAAGTTTTTCTCACTTCTATAACAATACTGGGAAGTTAGGTAATAGCCTCACCACACCCTAGCACCAACGGACTAGGAACTGAGACAAATTGATATCACTATCTTGCTCTTAATTATGAAAAGGTAGTCTCTTGGGACACACACGATCCAAGAAACTCCTACACACAGAAGACATCCCTAAAGAACAAACCGTACCAAGAGAGGGCTTGACACAACTGATAAAGTTACCTATTACAAAAACTTACAGGAGTAAACGCAGAAAACAAAATAAAAACTTTCAAAATAGAAGCTGACAAGAGGCTGAAGCAAAATGTAACATCAGACCTCCAGCCCACTCAGAGCAAGCCCAGGGGACAATGGGAAAGAGAAAGTGGAAAACACACACTTTACATTTCTAAAATGATAGCAACCAATGTAAAGAAACAAATCCATGAGGTTGAAGAGGAAAACAGATCACAAATGATCTCTCAAGTAAAAAAGAAATGTCAAGATTTATAAAGGAATTACTCAATAAATCCAGAGTAGACATAGATAAAAAATAGATGATGACAAGAAAAGGATGGAAACTGTGAATTGTCCATATAGGAAAAAAAATAGAAAACATGAAATTGATTCAAACAGATAACCAGGAAATAAAAAAAATCCATTGCAAGCTGACAAAACTGCTGGAACAATACTGAAGAGAGACTTTCAGACCTTGAAGATGGGATCGAGGTCAGTGATCATGAACAAAATGATGTCCTTAAAATAACAAAAAAACAGGAAATAATTCAACAGCTGCAAGATAATATAAAGAAAAATACTATAAGAATAATTGATGCCAATGAATAAACAGGGGTCAATAGAAATTATATCAAGGAAAAACTATTTGCAGAACTACTAGCAGAAAAATTTCCATGCATGGGAAAAGAATCTCACATACAGATAAGTGAAGCACATGAAACTCCAAAGAAACAGATCATCTATAAAGAAAGCCCAACAGAATCACGGCAGACTTCTCAACAGAAACCTTCAAGTCAAGAATAGCTTGGAGTGAAGTATTTCAAGTCCACAAAGAAAACAACATCCAACACAGATTAATGTACTCAGCAAAACTATCTTTCAAAATTAAGGGAGAAATAAGACACTTCCATGATAAAGAACAACTGAAGAAATTCATGACCACCAAAGGTTACTGAAAGATATTCTAGATAGAGATAAAAATGACCACAATTCCATGAGCAATGACAGAAAGAAACCACCAAGCAGGACAAGCAATTAAACAGAGGAAAAAAGTAGAGAACCAGCAACAGGAAAATACCATGACAAAGATAAGCCAATATATATCAGATATGACCATCAATATAAATGGCCTCAATTCACCAATCAAAAGAAACAGATTGACAGACTGGATTAAGAAAGAAAATCGAACAATATGCTGTACCCAAGAAACACATTTTACTCAAAAAAGAATTCAGAGACTAAAAGTCAAAGGATAGAAAACAATAATTTACATAACAGGAACCCAGGAAAGAATCAGAGGTGGCTATTCTGTTTGAAGAAAATATGAACATCAAACCAAGAATGACCAAAAGAGATAAAGAAGGTCACACTACATACTTGTTAGGGAAAAACTTCAAGAGGAGGAGATAATAATCATAATTACGTATGCACCAAGTAATGTGCACCCAAGTATATATGACAAATATCAAAAGACAACAAAAATCGAATGAGTAATAACATATTTGTAATGGGGGCCTTAATATCTCACTGTCACAAATAGGTAAACCAGAAAAAGAACTCAGAAAAGAAATATCAGAACTGAAAAAAATCTGTCAACAAATGAACTTAGTTGAGGTTTACAGAATGTTCCATCCAACAACATCAGAATACACATTCTTCTCGGATACACATGGGATATTCTCTTATATAGGCTGTATATTAACACAGAGAACATTTTAAGTAAATGCAAAGAAATTGAAATTATTATATGCCTATTGTCTGACCATAGCACAATGAAATTGGAAATTAATGGTACAAAAAAAAACCCACAAAAGCTCCAAAATCATATGGAAATTAAATAACACTCTCCATAGATGAAATTAAAGTGGAAATTAAGCAATATATACTATTAGATGAAAATGCAGGCACAACATACCAGACCCTGAGGGACACAGTGAGAGCAGTCTTAAAAGGGAAATTTATAGTGGTGAATTCTCATGTCAGGAAAACAGGATGAGCACAAATAAAAAAACTAATGTTGTACCATTAATTTCTAGAAGAAAAAGTGAAATTCAAACCCAATGACCATGGAAGGGAGGAAATTATAAAGATCAGAGTAAAAATTAACACAACTGAGACTAAGAAGGCAATACAAAAAATTAATGAATCAAACAGTTGGTTCTTTGAAACAATAAATAAAATCGATGAATTCCTTGCCAACCTTATTAAAAAAGGAAACAAAAGACTCAAATTCATGCAATGGAGAATGAAAAGGATGAAATCACTACAGATCCTGTGGAAATTAAGAACATCATCAATACCTAATTTGAAAATGTTTACTTTCAAAGGATGGAAAGCACAGAACAAATGGACAGATTCCTAGATATGTACTAATTACCAAAGTTGAATCAAAAAGATATGAAATTCTGAATAATGCTATATCAGTCAATGAAAATGAAAATGTTTTTAAAACCTTACCAATAAAAGAGAGCCCAGTTCCTAATGTATCCACAGCAAATTCTTAAAGAAATGTAGAGAAGATTTAACACCAATACTCATTAATCTCTTTATTAGAATTGAAAGGGAAGTAATACTCCCTAACTCATTCCTGAGGGCAAGTATTACACTGGTACCCCAAACCAGAGAAAGACCCAACCAAAACGGAGAGCATTGGGCGAATCTCCCTTATGAACATAGGTGCAAAAATTCTCCAGAAGATACTAGCAAGAAGAATGCAGAAAATCTGTCAAGATTGTACACCATAACCAAGTGGTATTCATCCCCGGAACGCAGTGATGGTTCAACATACACAAATCAATAAATGTAATACACTATATCAATACTGCCAGAGACAAAAATCACATGATTACCTTGGCAGATGCAGAAAAGGTTTTGAAAAAGTGAAACACTCATTCATGATAAAAAATTCTAAAGAAAATCTGAATAAATGATCTTTATCTCAACTTGATAAAAGCCACCTATGACAAACCAACTGCCAACATCATACTAAATGGACAAAAACTGAAAATTTTCACTGTATCATCAGGCACAATACCTGGATGTCCACTATCACCACTCACATTCAATAGAGTTCTGGAAACATTATCCAGACCAACCAGACAAGAGAGAAATAAAATGATTTAGAATAGTAAAGGAAAAAGTTAAATTATTATTATTCACAGATGACATGATACTCTACATAGAAGACCCCAAAAACTCCACCAAAAGAGTTCTAGATCTAATAACCAAATTCAGTAGCATAGTTTGATACAAAAACAACAATCAAAAATCAATAGCATTCCTGTACACAAACAACAAACTCATTGAGAGAGAAATTAAGCAAACCGTACCCTTCACAATAGCATCTAACAAAATGAAATACTTAGGAATCAATCTAACAAATGAAGCAAAACTTCGTTATATTGAACATTAGAGTACTCTGAAAAAGAAGATCAAAGAGAATTTAATAAAGTGGAAAGACATCCCTTGCTCATGGATAGAAAGAACCAAGATAGTGAAAATAGTCATACTCCCAGTATTGTTATATAGATTAAATGCAATCTCAGTCAAAATACCATTAGCGTACATCACAGAACTAGAGAAAACATTCCTAAAATTCATCTGGAACCAAAAGAGACCTATAAGAGCAAAGACAATCATGGGGAACAAAGGCAAGCCAGGTGGCATCACAATCCCTGACTTGAAATTATAGTACAATGCTACTGTAATAAAATCAGTATGGTACTGGCAAAAAAACAGAGATAAACACTAGTGGAAGAGATTAGAAGATGCAGACACATCTACAAAGACACTCAGTCACCTTAGCTTTGACAAAGGGCTCAAACATGTTGACTTGAAAAAAACCTTTTTTATTAAAAGTGCTTGAAACCTGGCTCTCTTCATGTCGAAGACTAAAACTAGATCTATGTCTATCCCTATGCACTAAACTAAAGTCAAAATATATCAAGGATACAAATATTAAAACAGAAACACTAAATCTACTGGAAGAGAAATTAGATAGAAATCTTGACGACATAGGGGTAGGTAGAGAGCTCATGAACAAAACCCAGAATGCACGGGAAATATTTCAAAGAATCAACACCTGGGATCTCATCCTATTACAAATGTTTTGCACATCAAAACAAATCAACAACAAAGTGAAAAGACAACCCACATTGTAGGAAAAAATTTTAGCCAATTGTCCCTCAGTCAAAGGACTTCTATCTAGAACATATAAAGAATTGAAAAAAAATCAGATGCCCAAAATTCAAAGACAAAATCCAAAAGTGAGCATCTGAGATGCATACACACTTCTTAGATGAATAAATGCAAATGGCAAATAAGTATATGAAAAATGTTCAGCATCATTGGCCATTAGATAAATGCAAATTGAAACAACACAGACATTGCATTTCACCCCAGAAAGAATGGCTACCATCAAGAATTGAACCAATAACAAGTGTTGGTGGGTTGTGGGGAAAAAGAAACCCATTTTCACTATTGTCAGGAGTGCATACTGGTGTGACCACTGCAGGAAATAAAACCGAGATTCCTCAAAAAGCTAGGATTAGAGAGCCCATCTGATCCAGTTATTCCCCCTCTGGGTATTATCCCAGAAGAATTAATAACGTCATACTACAGCAATATATGTGCACCAGTGTTTACAGCAGCACAATTTGTAATAGCTAAATCATGTAAACAACCCAAATGCTCATCAACCACTGAATGGATAAAAAACGATATGCTATTTTCATACAATGGATTATTACTCAGCCATAAAGAAGGACAAGCTTCGAAGTTTTATAGGTACATAGATGCAATTTGAGACCATAATCATTAGCCAAATAAATCAGATTCACACGTGTAAACATCACATTATCTCCCTGATGCAAGAAAAAGAAAAAGTAAATAAGGCCTAAAATGTATAATGGATATTATGAAATAGGAAGAAATTGTTCAGAATGAAAATGGAACTAGGATGGGTGAAAGGGGATAGGACACTAGGGAAAAGGGAAAAATGTAAATGTAAGTCACTTATATTATTGGAGTCTCTTAGATCATTTAAAAGCAGATTTGTGCTAATTTCAACTGGCAAAATTGTCATGCCCATATCTTGTACCCTGAGCCTCTACTTTAAAGATAACAACATGTAATATGTTAACTATTGTTATTCTCCTATTATTTTGTTATAAAATTTTGTTTTACATTTTTTCCATTAAAAAAGATAAGCTGTTGTCTATGTTTGCTGTTTCAGAAATTTCTAAATCCTCTTCCCTCTACTACTTCCTTCATACAAAAGGAAAGAAGTAGAAAGGCAATCTCACATCTACTTCTCCATTATGGTTTTTTATTCATAAAAGAAACATATGTGCTGGGAATCTGCAGTTAAGGCATGGAAATATGAAGTGAGCTCTCTGAAGACAAATGGGCACGTTTGGTACAAGTACAAGCTCATAATCTGTTAAAACTAGTCATAATTTTAGCAACCTTAAAAATTAACATGTCTCAGGAAGCTCTAACGTATTTGATGAGAGAAAGTTTTTTCTCCTTGTTACCTTTATAAATCAAGCGCCTCATGCATAGCTTTTACATATTTTTGGTAAATAATAGTAGCCACAAAAGAAGCTGAAGTGAGAAGTTATTTATCCTTCAAAATTCCCAATTTTTTGCAGTATTTCGGGAAAATTTTCTATATAAGCAGATATTAAACAAATAATTAATTTGTTTAAAAATTTAAAACCTATTTTGAGAGCTTAGTGAATTCCCAGATCTTCTAAAAATTCTTTTCATGAAGGGATAATTTGGGGCAAAATTACTAAAATTTCACCAGTAGCATTAATCCCATATCAACACAAGAAAATTTAGACATTTTGTGTAACATGGCCAAAAGGCCATTTAGAAAGATGAAAGGCTGAACAGTATTCCATTGTGTATATGTATCACGCTTTCTTAATACATTCATCAGTTTATGGACATTTAGGATTTTTCTACTTATGGGCTATTGAAAATAGTGCTGCAACATACATGGGTTGCAGATAGTTCTTTGATATACTGATTGCATTTCCTTTGGCTATATACCCCTGTGATATTTAACTGTGTCAATTTGAGTAAGAGACACTCAAGTGAATCAGATCAGTTTAGTTCTGAGTGTGGCTGAAGGGCTTACTTAAGACACACAACCCATGTATGAGTAGCACCAGCCAATAGTCTTGTAGCCTGAGTGGATCGAAGGCAAAAGAAGGAAAGCTCACTTCTGTTTCTTCAAAGGAGATCCAATCTTCACCTTCACCTTGGATGCTGTCTCCCGGCTTCCAGCACGGACTCTAGCCTTCCAGCACACACCTTTCAGCCTGTCATCCAAGACCCTTCAGCCTCCTGACACAGGACACTATACTAAGTTCCAGGTCTTTGATTGGACCTCAGGGTCTCCTGCACACAGACAGCCTTTGTGTACTCTCCCACATCTCACTCTGCCAGCAGCATTTGTAAGCCTGTTTTGTAAATCCTTACATATTTGCATATCTTGCATTAAATCTGTTTCTCTAGTAAGCACTGACTGACACAACCCCTGGCAGGATTGATTGATGATGTTAGGGCAATGGTCCTTGGTACATAATTATATAATATTCACTTTAATGTTGGAGAAATTACAAATATATTTTAACCAATCTCTATATCATAAAAATTTGTAATTTCAACTGTGAAAGTGTTGTAATACTATTATAAAATGCTAATTTCACCAATGAAAATGCATCTTGACTTTCAGATTAGGATTTAACCAAATGCTTGCTATTGATTGAGATATACTTACCAGTGGTGTTTGTGGCAACCACTTCTGAAATGTGACTTTTCCAATAAAACGCTGTTATGCCATTGTAGAGTAAGAATTTCATATTGGAAATGACTCCTCATTAGTCTATGGTGAAATATTTTACAGAAAATTACAGATAGACATCAGAATACTATATAAGAGCTCATGTATAAGTAATATGAAGTCTAAAATCATTCCATTAAATTGGAAATAAAAAGGGTGTCAAAATGTTGCAAATCAAATTAAGTCCACTTCTGTGTTCCATGTAGAGACACCGAGACAGAGGGAGGGAGGGAGGAAGAACATGATTATAAAAATCTTTGGCTTCTAGTGCATTGTATTGCTTAATTGGAAGTATAGAATATATTTAAAGGTACTGATTTTAATTAGTTTTCTAATTACAATTTGAAATGTCAGCTAGTTATCTTTACTTGTTTTTGAAATAAATTTCTTATGTAACATTTCTGCTAATAATCTAGAGATTACTTTTTTAAATAATATATCTTACATTCAGTTAGAAAGATTATCAAATATATTTATAACATGACATATGAGGGAGTTTGTTTATTTTCTCTTTGAATAAATTCAGAAAATGAAGCACTACCGTGAGTGATATGAATAGACCTAAGCACTGCTTTCCTCATTCTTGCCCAGAAAAATATAGCTATTTCTGTATTCCTTATAGTCCTTTTCTAAGAAGTGCATACTTTTTAACATGGCATATTATGTACGTTATAATGTAATGATTTAGTTTATTTTAGTGATTCAAGTTAATGGAACTATTATACTTTAAGTCTCCAAAATAAATGAATCACAACCATGCTCATTTCTATTTAGAAATATAAAAATAATGCTTTTTATCATTTGTAACATTGAAATGTAAGCTACTGCAGAACATAAAATAGTAAAATAGTTCTTAAATCCTTCTACGTTTTCATACTTTTTTTTCCAAAAAATCTTTCTCCTGAATATATCATTAAGACATTGCTGATAGTGTTGTTCCAAGTGTTTAATAGAGGTAAATATGTTTTAGAAATTCTAATTCATGCCTATTACATTTAAAATGTGTAGAGTTAATTAATCTATAGGAACTATGTAATACCCTCATAAATTTACTGTCCAAAGCTGTATGTGCTTGGTTTAAAAAACATACAGTAAACTTAACTAATATTTTCACTACTCTGTCAAATTCTGAGTTTGAGAATCAAAGAGATTATAGCAACAAGATAAAATGGGAGAGGAAAAAAGATGCATCAAGGAACTTCTCCTGGGCATTTGGTTTATTGATCATTTTCTTAGTTAAGCGAGAACATGGTCTTTCTTCTTTCTCTCAGTACTAATGACTGTCATTTTAAATAAATTTGTAAGTAGTCTAGTAAGAGACTTGTGTCTTGGAGGCAAATTGCATGGCTGTCTCAACCTGGACCTTTACAATTTAAGTCATTTTAGTGTCTGAACAGCTGGATGAGAACACAGAAACTGGCAAAGAGCCACCTTTTCCTTGGGAGCCTTACTGAAAACACTGCCAAAGCATTGAGGAGAAAGCCGCAACTGCAGGTTTGTTCTATACCTCAGACTGTTGTTGAAAATCTTCCAAGCATTCTTTCTGTTGTTTCCTTTCTCCCAACTTATTGAACTCACCTATAAATTATTGCCATTTTGGAACTGCGATTTTAGTCTGCACCTTAATTCATCTCACTAGGATACTTGTTCTTTGAAAATGGTAGGATATTTCTCACCCTGAAACTAGTAAGATTTCTCCTGTTGTAAAAAAGTTAGAAATGTGTAGCTCAAAACCACTCTAGCTTTCTGCTATTATTTTTTTCTGGTAATTATATATGTTAACATCATTTTTTACATCGGGATATCCTCTTCTACTGAAATTTTGAATCAATCTTTAAAATAGCATTGAATATCTTCCTTGTACACATACTGTCAGGTCTATTCTTTTTCAAAAGCTTGTCAAGATAATAAAATGACTCGATTCCTTTATTTCACCTACTAAACGATTTTAGACTTACATATATTTTACAAGTATTGAACAAGGTATCCTTGTAGTAAACTCTCCACCTAGATTATACAAATATTAATATATTATCATATCCTGTCCTGGGCACACTCATGTTACTCACATGCTGTGTTTGTATTCTTCATTATTGGAGTATTTCTTTTAAGAGAGAAATGAGATATTCTGGAATATAATTATAGTATATTGCCAAATCAGAAAATTAGCACTTGTACTATTATTATATAATTGACCAACTCTTTCAGATTCACCAAATGACACGTCCATTATAGCAAAAGAAGCAGTGTTCCAGTAGTATAGAGTAATAAATTATAAAATAACTTGGCATATAAAATCTTATTTTGGCTATATTTATGAAATTTCCTTTAAGCATTAGTTTACCTAATCAGCTTATTCGAGTGTGCAGCAAAATTGTGGCTACCATGTGACAGCTATTCTGTTGTAGGTTTCAAGGGTTATAATTTAACGAAGACAAGGCTGTTGCCCTTGTGTATCATATATCAATATACACAAATAGATTTTTAAGTGTAGTTTAAAATATATTCTTCCTCTCCCAAATTTTGAGGAGGTGATGCATATGATTAACTTAACATCAATCTTTCTTACATAAAAACAGCAGAATTTCTCACAGTAAATAAATTGGCCACATATTCTGATATGGAAGAATAAATGTAAAGTTGTTTAATCTTTATTCTCATTTTTACCAGTAGATTTTGTCATCCTTTAACATTTCTTGAGATTGGAAGTATTTAATTTTATAAACTTCAGTTTGACACCAGCTCACATCTTTTTCTCTTTACTACATGTTGACTGATTAAAGGAAAAGAATTAAAAATTATCTTTATTTAAAGAAAATTCATACAACCTACTTTTGAAACCTGTCATTTAGCTTGCAAAGAAATTTTTTGCAAGAAAAATGTATGCAATACTTGATTTACACTTACATCTGTAAACAAATCATCCCATTGATCTCTGTATGGTTTTCCATTAAGCTGACTCTAAAATGGCTAGTATTTTGAAGCTTAATTTCAACAATTACTGGATAAAAACATCGATAATTTGAAATACATGACATAAAATGAAGGATATTGTATAAATTGCCATGAAAGAGATGGTTTCATGTATTCAAATATATACAAAAACATCTATAGATAGATTCAAATATCTTGCATAAAACAGATAAGTATGAACCACCTAAGAAATAGAAGAATTCATTTTACAAGGGAAAATAGTATTAGAGCACAGATGGGAACAATATCCTGGTTTTATTGTCAATTAAAGAGATCTGTCTTCCTCAATAGCTAATACAATTTAATATATATGATCAGAAAGACTGTAAAACCTCAGAATATACTTTGACAATTGTCTCCATTCATTAAAAAAGGTGATTATTGCTTATTATCATTACAGCAATAATCATTAATTCTGTGACACAAGATGCCAAATTGTAAATCAAACTTTAATTGACCTAGAAGTTTTAAGATGATACAAAAGAATCCTTAATATGATTAATGTGGCTAAATATTACTTTCCACTCTGAAAGAAGAAAAGAAGCACACCAGAAGCAGTTGTCATGTGTTTTAAAAGCCCAAAGTTTTTTATTCGGAAAACATTGATACATTTCTTGAGAATGTTAAACCACTCTCTAGGCTTGTACACTTTGAGAAACTGTACCGCTGTTTGCTCTAAGTATTTCCTTTTATTCTTGATTCTGAATTGAAACTGCAAGATGTTAGGCAAGTTTAGCTTTAAAAGTTCATTGTGTTTTAAACACGATGGATTTTTCCAAATAATGACTCATATATACGTTCAAATCTTGGAAAATTTTACTCAAGATTGTTTTGAACCATCATTATTTAATTTGCTCAGTAAGAATTTTTTGTTGTTGTTGTTTGGAACTATGGATCGAACTCATGACCTTACACTTGACTGGCAGGAGCCTTGCTGCTGAACAGTATTCCCTGGCCCCCAGAAAGAAGTCTAAATATATAAATATTTGAAATTCTGGATCTATGTATGTGTTGAACCACTTTTCAATGGCTTTTGCATTTTTAATCATTCTGAATAAATATGAATCAAATAAGTCTTACACCTGGTTTTAGTCTACTAATTTATTGTGCAGCTGTTTTCATTTAGTACAAGCCTATGCTAACATTTTATTAGACTTTTACTTTTTCCAAAATAATAAATCGGTCCTTCGTAACTTCTTACTGCTTTCTTACCTTTCTTTTTCAAGTTTTCTGATTTGAGGAACGTAATTCCTTTGTTTACTGAAGTTATTAAATGTATTTTTTTTAGTCCTAGTATTCCTCGTGCTCCAGTGTGAGTGTTATCATTTATTGGTATGTTTATACTAGTGACACTGGTATTCCTTGAATAAAATCAGGATTTGTGGTTGGAACAATAACTTTCAGAGTGAGAATTCTTTCTCATAGCTCTTTGTTTGCATTCTGGATTATGATTGCCTAAAAGTCATATTATTAACATCAATTCCAACTTTATATCACCCACAGAAGCCGCTTTTTGATGGGGAACATCATTCTCTGCTTAAATCGCTGCTTTTCAACTGTTTTGAGTTTTTTTATTTGTGTGTGTGTGTGTGTGTGTGTGTGTGTGTGTTGGCATTTACAGAGATGCCTTCCCATTTCTTTTGCTTTTTGAAGTACACCTATGTGTTTATATAATATATATTATATCATTTGTATAATGTCAACTCAAGCCCACATAATTCAGTGTACAAACAAGAAATGTGAACCATGTCACTTTGATATAACTGTGCTGTTGTTTTAATCTCAGATGTCAGTCTAAAATTGTCATTACAGAATGTCCCATAGATTGCATAATTTTTGCAAAGTTACTATTCATAAGAGCACTCACGTGTCATTCTTTCATCTAAATTTCCTTATGGCTGCTTCTCTCCAAAATCAAAAACCTCTATTCCACTCTGTAGTGTGTACATACTTGTTCTTAGGATAATATATTCTGAAAAATTAAAGACAAAGATTCCAGTCATACTTTTGATACTACCAAATTGTGGGAATTTAAGTAATTATGAGCTTCACCATTTTAAAACCTGGGAAGCTATGTACTGTTTCATCAATTTTGGAAGTGGGGTAATTTTGATTTCTAACAATAGGTTGTTACAAATGAGTTCAGATTCTAAATAAAATACATTTAAACCCTGAATAAGTGGATAGGTTGAAATCATCATTATTTTTAAAAGCTCACTAATAGATAGCTGGACTTCAGTCATTTTTATTTATTCATTCTTAAGTATGTTCTGAAATCATTAAAGAATTAATGAATCTAGGAATAGTGAGCTATGTTGACAATAACAATGAAAATTACCAGAATTTATGACATCTAACAGAAAAAAGTTTGTATTATAAATCAATTTACAGCCAAGTGTGGTGGGTCACACCTGTAATCCCAACACTTTGGGAGGTAGAGGCACGAAGACTGCAAGTTAAAACAAGTTAAAACCCATTCTGTTCAATTTAGCAATTTAGTGAGACCCTGTCTCAGAATAAGAAATTATAACAGAAACAAAAACAAAAAAAAAAGCTTTTGAGACAGAGCTCAGTGTAAAGGTCCTAGGTTCTATCTCCCAGCTATTGCCAAAAATCAGAAAACTTCTGTTTCTCTAATATTTTTATGTGTTGTCTACCTCAAAACTGGAAGCAAAATTAAATCAAGATTAAATCTTAATTAAATCATACTGCAAAATAGAAAACCCAAGGCATATGATGAATTTTACTTTTCTCTCCTAATAAACCAGCATTTAATTTTAATGAACTTTTTATACTATTGTTTAAAATATATTTTACCATTATTTTGGTGTCTGATGTTGCAGATAGGTAGTCTGACAGTGATATGCTTAACTATGTTTTGTTGAGATTATGGATTTATTTTGTTCATTTGTTTTGTTTTTTAGCTTCTTCATGGAACTATCTAAATATTTTACCACTGTCCTTACTGTTCTAACATTTCACCATTATATGTTCCAGTATAGCCAGTTATCATTCATCCAATTGATTACTGGGCAAATTAATGTTCAAGATGAGTCTTTTTTTGCGTCTTTTATGATTTAGTTGATTATTTTCCGGAAAATTTCTTCTAAATTCCTCTACTGAAAGTCTAATTACTATGATACTGGTATATCTGGGACTATTTTGCCAAGGTTTGTTTTTTTCTTCCTTACTTTCTAGACTTTATTCATTTAATCTGCCTTGATAAAGGATCATTGGGCTCAATTTTACTTGTAAGCCACTAATCAGCATACTGCTTTCACTTCTTCAGCAATGCAGCATTAAATTTCCTTTTCCACCTTTGTTGAAGGTGGGAAGTGTTAAATCTATTGTTGATCAATTATAGCATTTTGTTTTCTATCATGTTTGTTTATCTCAAATGCTTGATAACTCACATTTGTATGCTCAGTATTGTTTTGGGATCTATGGCTTCTGCCTAATCTCTTTACCATATGCTTCCCTGGATGAATGAAGGGAAAGGAAAAATACAGGCATAATCAGGCTGTGTGAAATTCCTTGCCTCTTGGAGGCATCAAAATCTATTGAGACTCTGCTTTTTCTGTCTGTCTCAGGACTCAGATTCATTGCTTCTGTCAGATGCTCACAGATGCTCAACACAAGTAAGAGACAGAGTTGGGGTCAATAAATGTAGCTATTTCAAACAAAGTTCATATATATATATATATATATATATATATATATATATATATATTTAGGTTACCCTTTTATTCCTTCATAATTCATGAACGGGAACTTCCAGAGAACCAGTATCTCTTATAAGAAGCCTTTTTGCAATATTTAGAACCCGTTTTCCTTGGTTAATATCATTCTATCTTCCACATTTTAGAAGTCTCTGAAAATTTCTGGTTCACTGGTAATAGCTTTCTTTTTTAACGTTTTAATACTTCTTCGTTTTGAAAGACTTTTCCCACTCACATTCCTTAAAAAACCATCTCACTGGGAAGTTAAAAATGCATGTTCAGTTCAACATCTTGTCCCCAGGTCCCGTTAATCTATTATCAGACAATTCTTTGGAATTTATTCACCATTTCCATTGTAGTATCAATCTGACAAGTTGTTCCCATAATTAGTAAACACTTTGTGATATAACAGGTAATATGTTGAATAGTACTGTCAGAACCCAGTTTTCCCAGAAAGGCTTAGTAAATACCGCGCCCCCCCCACACACACTCCATTCTTCACTTTCAGTCCTCCAGGGAAGCCCTTAAATGACTGATTGCTACGTGAGTATATATACAACAGTGCTAGCATCCTATATTTGGAATAAAATGGAGGCATGAATTTCTCTGTGTTTAACTGCAAGATTAATCTCTCATTGCCATTGTGATAACTGACAGAAGAACATAGGCACTCTCAACTGCATTCACTTCATCTCACATTGTTCTTGCCCTGATAGTGTTCACTGTTCCAAATAAATTCTAAACCATAGTCAGCCCTGTATATCCACAGATGCTGCATTTTCATATTCAACCAAACATGGATAGAAAATGTTTGAAAAATAAAAAATATAGTGAATGATACAAAGCTTAAAAATACATTATAATCATTACATAGAGCACTTTTTAATATGGATCATAAATAAGTTAGAGATGATTTAAAGTATGTGGGAGGATGTGTGCAGTTTATACACAAATCCTACACCACTTTGTATAAGGAACTGGAGCACCCGCAGAGACTTTCGTCTCTGGCAGGGCTTTGAACCAATCCCCCCACTGATTACACTGGGAAAGGACTGTACTTTCATTTAAAGCTTTAACTTTAGGGATACTCAAACTAAACTATCATCATGCATTTTTTACCCAATATGTCTAATTAGCATGCATCTATATATTATTTGAATTGCTGTAAACCATGTATGCAGATGGGATGATATTGAGACTTTCCATCATGTATCATGGCTATTTGCATCTGAATATAAATACAACATATTTTAAACAAAGTTTTGTCACATTGCATAAAATAAAATCTTCTTGTGAAATGTTTAGCTAGTAAAGCATTCTGTGATCATATAACATTAAAAACATTACACACTACATTATTCTCATAGAAATTTTCAGTGCATATGAAATATTAATTATTAAAAAAATGTATATATAAAAAGCAAAATAAATCTTACATTAATATTTCTAAGTAATTTGTAGTAAATTTGAATTTCCTAAAGTTAATCCGACTAGTAAAACTTCCATAATTTCTATTGACATGTGTAAAACTTTTCGTTTGTTAAGCATAATCCTCACCAATAGTAAAGAAAACACATGGTTTACTTATCTGTGTGATAGGACGTGACCTACCAAAGATGTAGTGTTACTCTCAGTGGCCCTGTAACCTCATCAATCACATGAAATGTGGATACATTAGCAATTAACTATTACATTGATTGCTTCCATTGTAAATTGGCTTTTCTTGAGATCTCTCAAAATCTTACTCTTTGCTCATATCAAATCATATTTCCTAGGCACACAAAATGTGTGACTTTTTGAAAATTTGCTCTAATTTATTGTCTATTATCACATTGTAACTAAATGTTGATGAAACAAAACTAAAATACATGCATATTACATCAAAGACTGTAAATAATTTAATTTTGGTTCAACAAAGAGTTGCCTTTGATTAGATCAATGAATCAATTTGTTAGATATCCACAATGTGATAGCAACAGACAGTTAAGCATTCAGGTTTTTTAAGAGGGCACACATAAATGAACACTGGTAAATTGCTGGACTCTGGTGCTGGAGATGCACTTAAACTACAGTGATTTATAACACACAATTTTCACTTAAAGTGTGAAATATTCACTCAAGATGCTTTTAATTTCTAACCATTTTTCCCCTTGAGAAGAGTTATTTTTACCAGTGTAGGAGATACAGGGCTTCAAAACATTATGAAATCGACAGTAGTTGCCATAATGCCATTTGATGTCTTCAAAATAGCTGCAGATAACTTTGGACATAGTATAAATCAAACATAACAGAATAGAATAGAAACAATAAAAACAAAATAATGAATGTGATAGAGGACTTCAAAACAAGCCAATAGTAAATGCAAAATTGCTACCATAATATATCTTGCTATCCTTGAAATAGTTTCTCTTGCCATGGGATTTAACATAATCAAACAAAACAAAAGAGAATAAAACCCAACCCAACAAACAGTGGAAATGATATAGGACCTCAAAACAAGACCATAGGGAATCAACAATGATTGCAACCTTCAGTAGGAGACCCCCACCACAGATGTCACATTGTTTAGTGATATCCTCTGAACCTATGATCAGACCACTGGTTCTAGACCTGCAATGTTAGTGAAACACCAAAGCACCACAGGCATCCAATTGCATTTCACCTCAATAGCTACAATCACAGCCTGTGTTTCTCTAGATAAGTCAGTCGCATGGGTGGGGGATGGTCCTTTTTGTCTGCCAGCCTTTGCGCCAGAAGGGGCTGGGGTCCCACACATGGGACTTCTAAGGACTAGGCTTGTTTGGTGCCACAGCCATTGCTCTCTCTAACCCCAGTCTGCGAATGGTGCTGACTCACGGGGAGAGGCTTGGATCCAGTTGATCACAGTCTGCCAGAGGCCTGTGCTCAGCACCAGTTCCCAGAGTGGGCATGTTTTGTGCTGCAACCATTGTTTACTCTAACCCCGGTCCAGAAATGGCACTAACTCATGGGGAGAGGCTCTATTAGTATCTCTTAGTTCATTGAAGTGAAAGTTTTAGGCTATTATCTGTTTCTTCCTTGTGAGAACCTTTTTTCATCTCTGAGTAACTACTTTAAAATTAATAATACACAGTGTGTTAACTATTGCTACTCTCTTAAAATTTATTTATAAGTTAAAAAGTAAAAGGTGCAATTATACATTATTTTAAATAGTGGAATATATCTTATGTGATATCTAGATATACAAATATAATTGAATGGAAGATCCTATTTTTAATAAAGTCTTCTATGTGGTATGTAAAATGAATTTAGCAAGCTAAAGGCAAACCTAAGTATATGAATATGGGGTAAAATGGATACATAAAGAACATAAAAGTAATATAGAACATTTAAAAATAAAAACTATGAGAAATATCTATAATGCAAAATAAAAGGTAAGAAAGGATGAATGAAAAACAAATTAATCAAAGATTTCACACTTGTAGATTTGGAAAGAGTCATGTTTCTATGGAACATCATAAGTTCTCTTACAGTCAAAATTTTAAACAAAGATAACATTTTACTGATTATTTTTCCTCCTGATCATTATAGAGCTTACAAAGCAGCATTTGTTAATTTAAAATAAATGAATGTAACCTCTACACCCACATAATTTCTGTCAAATCTCCTGTTCTCTAATTAATAATATCCCTCTGACATATGTATATTGATTGTGCACAATTGTTTATTATTGTTCTTTCCCATTAAAATGTAAGTTCCATAGGGCAGGTCGCATTTTTATAAGTGTAATTCTCCACAGTGTCTCAGGGAACAAATTATCTGGCCCAGAAGAATAGCTCAATAAACACTTTCTCAATAGATATTGTGTTTTATTTCTAAAGAGTCTAGATACCAAAGATTAGAAACACTGGAAACCACTTATATAAAGTTCAATGTAAGATACAGATAATCTATGGAATTAAAGAGTCAGAAATGAATTGCTAGGACTGGAGGAGAAGTGACATGTAGGGAGTCTAAGTGAGCTTTTGAGCTCCTGGTAATAATATATTTCTTAATCTCAGTAACTCAGTCACAGTTACTAGTTTGTAAATATATGCTACTAGTATACACATGAGTAATGAATTACGTACATCTCCAAAAACTGAAATAAACATAGTGAAGAATAATTCAGTAACAAGCATATACCCACCAATTAACTTAAAAATTTAACGTAATACATTATAGATAAATGTTCCTGTGATCTCCCCAAATGAGTTTGTATTTCGCCCCTTAATCTACTTCCACATGGTTATGAACATTGTAGAAAATCAACTTGTGCCGGGGATTTAGTTCAGTGATCTAAGCGTCTGCCTGGCAGGCGCAGGCTTGTGAGTTCGATCCCCAGTAACAAACAAACAAACAAAACCAGTTTGTTTGGGTCCAAATACAACTTGTAACACTACTCTTTACAGGACCCTAGTTATTGTTCTGTGGTTTCAATTTCTTCAAGTATGAATTACAAATGACAGTACCATTTAATTCATGCAGTTTGAGTGAAGATTAAAAGACTGCACTTATACAATGTAGTTAGGCTAACCTTATGTGAAATTGGCACTATGAAGTTATATCACTAACTGGAAGATTTTTTCTCACTTTAATTCCATGTATCCCATTGTCATTTGATCTATAAATATGTACCCATGAAACTGTTAGCACAAACATACTTTACACATATGCATGCATGCACACATGCACAAATTCATAGATAATATTTTGTTTTGCCTGATTTAAAATTGTTTATAATTAGAAAATATATGCAAAATGATATTATTGAGTATGGATTCTACTCCCACTTCTTAAAAACATTGACATTATTTCCCATTATTATCACTTTGAGTGTTTGTAGCATTTGTATAACAAATTATGTTGCTGTGAATAATTTTATCCTGTATAACTGGTGAACAAATATGAAAGGTTTTTTAAGGTACAAATATAACACTGAAATTGTTGAAAATATATCAAACAGTTAAGGTCGAATTTTTTAAAAAATTGTTTTTCCAATTTACTTTCCAGTAGATGCTCTATAAGATTTCCCTTCATTTTGCATTTTTGCTAAAATTTGGTATTTTTCAGGTTCTCAAATTCATCAGTTTCCAAGGTATGAAATATTATTTCATAGTACTTTTAATTTGCATTTATCTGACTATTAGTGAAACAAAACATCTTCTCTTTTATGCATAACTTTCTGATGTCTCTTATTCTGTGAGTTAATTATTCATCTTTAGGGCCCATTTTTAAATATATATCTATATTTTTGAAGAACTTTAATATTTGCTGTACCATTCTTTGTGCATATTTTATATTGAACATCTCAAGTTAGTAACTTTTTTATTATCATTTTACATTATTTATATATAAAAATAGGTATATCTGTACATGAATGCACACTCATGTGTGCATATATAAATACAAGTACTTTTTGTGCTTTGATTATGAAATCCTTCTATAAAGAAATACTTTTTATGATTTAGAGTACAAAACATAACCTTCAACACCTTAACCATTTAAAAGTTCTACTGTTTATGAATAATTATTAATATATATGGAATTCACGTTTATCCATGTTGTGAGTTACAGAATAAATTACAATTCTCTTATGCATAGTCAAATGATTTAGCAGTATTTATTGAATGCACCGTTATTTCTTTAATAATATTCAGTGGGCACTTTGATGAATGCCAAGATTCTATGCATGTGTAAAAGTTTTTCTATGCAGTTTATAGTTCTATAAATCATATTTTAAAGGTATCAATTGGATAATATTAAGATTTTCAATATGATTCTTCATAATAACTAAATTTAAATTAGTTTATTTCTGATAGTACTATAGTGGTCTCTATTTGTGCTCTCAGTCTTAAAATGGAAATAATAGCATAGTAAAGGAAACAACAGATTGAAAACATAACCCATAGGTCAGGAGAAAATGCTTGCAAACTACTTATGTGACAAAGGGTTGATGTCCAGAATATATAAGGAATATCAAAAACTTAATAGAAAAAAATCCTACCTAACAAGGGCCCACTAGAATGAAATCGAGAGTTTTCAAAAGACATACAAATGGCCAACAATTATGTGAATAATAGTCACCATCAACAATCAACAGAGAAAGTCAATCAAAATCACAGTGAGATATTATCTCATCTCAGTGAAACTGGCTACCAAAGCAAAGTAAAAACCAAAGATTAATAAATGTTGGGTATGATTTACATGAAAGATAGCACTCAGCTGGGTGTGAAGTACTCTGGGAGGCTGAGGCAGAAGGATTACAAATTCATGCCCACACTGAGTAATTTAGCAATTTAGTTAGACATTGTATCTATATATAAAAAGGGCTGGAGATGTAGCTCAGTGTAAAGACCATAGATTCAATCTCTAATAGTGACTACACACATATATATATATATATATATATCACTATTAGATATATATATGTGTGTGTGTGTGTGTAAAATTTAAAAAAGGAAATCCATGCACTTTGTTGGATTAGTGCTTTTCGTATGCAATAATATGGAGGCTCCTCAAAAATATAGCTACCATAAGACTCCACAATCTCACTCCTAGGTATATATTAAAAAACAAATGAAACCAGTATATTGACATCCACTTTCATATTTCTTGCAGCACTATTCACAATAACTAAAAAATGAAAACCACTGAAGCATGCCTGATCTGACAAATGGGTAGAGAGAATGTGTACATATACCCAAGGAAATACTACTCAGCCATAACCTGGAAAGAAATCCTGTTACTTGTAACAACATAGATGGTGTTGGAGATCATTATGTTAAGTGAAATAAGGCAGGCACAGAAAGACATATATTGCACGGTCAAATGCATATATAAAATCTGACATGTTGATGTCATAGAAATTGAGAATTGATTGGAGTTTATCAGAACCCAGGAACAGTGAGCGAGAGGTACATTTGGGGAAAGATTGATCCATGGGTACTAAGGTTCAGGTAAATAAGAGCAAATCATTCTGGTGTGATATTGTACAGTAGTAGGAGACTATAGATAATGATAATGTACTGTGCATTGCAAAATGCTGGAGGAAAGAGTATTGAATGATTTCATTATAAAGAAATGATAAATGTTTACAGAATAAATGTTTTTCCTGATTTAAACATTATGCAATGTATATATTTATCAAAACTTTACATGCTACCCAAATATTTCATACAGCTTTTGTTTTTATTTTTGAGTTAAAATACTTTGATATAAACATACTAATGATAAATGGTTATTGGTGTTTCTATATGCAAATTATTCTATTCAATAATTAGTAGTTTTTGCATAAATGCTGGACCTAGATATTCAAGTGTCAGTGTATATAAATATTGGTAGCCTAATGAATCTTATTTTGAAATATGCAATCAAATGTCAAATATAATTTACAAAATTCTTTGAACAACACACATAACATTTTTAAAATGTTAAAATATTATAGTCTTCAAACTAAACCTAAATTATTTCCAAATATTAAAGTAAACAATGAGATCTGTTACATTGTCATTTCCACTGATAAAATGTTTGTTCAAATTATGAAGTGCAAAATGTACCTGAGAAAGTATGAAAGATGGTGAAATTGACCCCTTAGATTTCATTCTTTTACATGCCCATTTTTAAAATCTAATGAATTTTTTTTTTTTTTTTTTTTTTTTTTTTTTTTTTTTTTTTTTTTTTTTTTTTTTTTTTTTTTTTTTTTTTTTTTTTTTTTTTGCGGCACCGGGGGATTGAACTCACAGCCTCGCTCCTGCCAGACAGGTGCTTAAGCTGCTGAGCCAAACTCCCGGCCCTGGTTTTTTGAGGCAGGGTCGCACTATGTAGCTCAGGCCGGCCTTATGCTCACGTTGTGGCCCAAGCCGGCCTCGAACTCACAACGCTCCGCCTACCTCAGCCTCCCGAAATCTAATGAATTTAATGGAATGAATTTTCACTTGTCTCTTGTGCAATAAATAATGAATGTTTGTATATCTGAAATATTTATTAAAAATGATAAACATTTAGACTAAATTGTTAATAAATGTAGTCAAAATATTAAAATTTGCCTATGAATAATATTCACTGAGGGTGATAAAAGTCTGTAATCAATAAAACAAAAAAAAAAAGAAAAGGAAAATGAATACCTGAAAGCAGTATGCATAACATCTCAACAGAAGGCACAGATGGTGGAATGGTAAGTGTTCTTCCTAATTGCAAGGAAACCTTTTCTCTTGGGCAAAGCACTTTGAAGCTTGTTTAAATGTCTTTCATGTGAAGATGCCTGGTACAACAAAACTTGATTGTCAATTGCCCCAAATCTCTAGAGAATTGAAAAGGTATCTGAATGGGATATGTTAAAGATCTAATAATAATCACTTGGCAAAGGGAGAAACACCTCTTAAAGCACAGCCCCTAGGGAGAACTAAAGTTAAACATAGAGAATAAAGGTACAAACTTATGTTGGGATATATTACACACTTTTATCTATAACACAGTGCTTTTGAAACTTTTATTGAAGAAAGAACTCAAGAAATTTAAATCATACTATGAAAAAGAATACTTCCAATTTTAACTGGTCTTTTGCTTTTATAATTTCACATATATGAATTTGAAAGTAGTCAGGAAAGATAAACGATGAAATTAGTTGCATCTGCTTTAAAATTACATTACTGAGGTCTTGTTATATAAGATAAAATATTTATGACAGAATTTTCTACAATCAATTAGGTAGCATTATTTCTTCTTGCCTTCATTCTTTCTTCACATAATTAGTGTTAATAGTTGCACTGAAGCCAAGTGATATTCTGTGAATCTAAGTATAATAGCATGTATTTATACATCTACATTACTAATATTGCAGGAAAGTTAGTATATTTAAAATTCATCTCATAAGAAAAATAGCAGTTTTATATACAGAGTTGATATTCACACAAAAAGGACTTTGTCCAGTAAATTCAGGGATAAAGTGCTTTGCTGAATTTATTTAAATGTTGGAAAGTATTGCTTATGAAGGAAGAAAATATAAAAGTTGTGAATTGTAAGTACATAAAGAATGTGAACTGTAAATATATGAGAGAAAAATTTTGAAAAATCATAATCTTTTGGTAGAGACATTGTATTTGAACCTAAAAGGGAACCCTGAAATTTAAGGAAAATATTATCAATCTGATAAAAATATTCAAAACCATGGTTATAGTCACCATAGTGAAAGAAAAATAAAATACATAATGCAACAAAGAATCCTCTCTACTAGCTATTTCTAAATATACAATTGCTGGCAACCTGAGTTATGATATTATGCTATAGAACATGTGAAATTATTCCTCTTATCCTATACTACATTGCTACAAGTTATGCTCTCTCCACACTCCCAAGCCTTTGGTTACCACTATTCTATTCTTTTCTTTTATGTCAGTGGTGGTGAACGTATGGCAAATGTGCCACAAAAAGCATGCAGAACCCTCTCTGTTGGCATGCAAACCAAGTGGCTGAGTTGTTCTTTCTAAACTAAAACCTCAGTATTTAGATTTATTTGCAGTGCTGGCACTTTGCTATTAATAAGTGGGGTTTGGGTTGTAATTTGTTGCACTTGGTCTCTAAAAGTTTTGCTATCATTCTTTTGTGAGAAAACTACTTTAGCTTTCGCATATATGTGAGGACATGAGGTATCTGTCTCCCTGTGCCAGATTTATTACACTTAGGGGAGAAAAATCTGTCATCAAAATAAAGGAACTTATCACTTTACTCCTAAATATTGCCAAATATGTAATTATTAACTGAGATTCTAAGGTGAGTGAAGACATATGCAGGGCACTTGTCTTCTACTACAACCCCTCCCACCCCCCACATGAGCAGGCAGTAGGTAGCTGTGTTTAGGTGAGTGACAATGCTGGAACTCAGAAAGTGACAGATTGCAAAGTATAAGACTCAGAATTCTGAGGTGACATAATAATAAATGAAGTGTATAAGCAAGTCGAATCCTGGTTCAGCTCTCAGTGTCTCAGCAAATCCCCTTGGTGTGTGTATCAGTAATCTCAGGTACTAGAAAAATTCATGGTCATTCCAGTAGCATTCATTTAGGGAGGGAAAAAAACCCTCAAATTGTCTCCCCCACTAGCTCCTAGAATCTAGGCTGCAATAGCTTAATGCCATCACAAGAAAGGGGCTATTGTCAAGTTTATATTTCTCAGGAGTCAGAAATTCTACATATACTCATCCCTAGGACCCAAAAAATATTGCCCCAGAGTAGCACAGTGGCCTGTACATTTATAAACTCACCTTGATCCAATAAAGTAATTGTGACCCTGGCACACAGACCTATATGATACCCTGCATAAGAAGTAGGCAGTTCAAGTCAGGTGGTGGATATCACTCTCAAGACCTGAGAGACCATAGGAATTACCGTCTGATACATGGAACATGGCTACCCTACATTTTGCCTGCGCCACCGCTGAAATAGAGAGGATCACAAAATCCTTCACTGTGTCCTCACACTGTGGTCAGCTATGTGGCATAATACTACTGCTAAGAGTCAGGGCAGTTGCTATAAATTCCATACTACCACTGAGCCTGCCAGTGCCAAAAATACTTGTTGATACCAAAGATCAATATGACTGTACATGAAAAAATGTTCATTATGCTCCAAACACCATCATTACCATTTTCAAAATGTTCCCGAGGTGTATATCCTTCCCCCATCAATGCTATGTAGGTCACCCACCTTGGCCGCTAAAGTGCTCCCATTTCCATGTAAACCCTAGAGATAGTGGGTAATCTGAAGAATACTGTGACATTCACTGCATCCAATGCCATATATTACAGCTAGATAAATGATAGGGAAACTGCATTTCAGTACGGAGATGGAACCAGAGAAAATACTGCTTACAGAGCAATACACCCCAGTACATGAGTTCAGAAGTAATCCTTTTACTATGAAATCACTATTTAAAATTGGCAGGATTAACAGATCCACTAAGTATATAAACCTAAATGTCGGGCCAGAAAAATATGAAAAAGCAAGTTAACATAATGTTACCAAATGAATATATTAACTGTTTTGGAACAACAGATCCAAAAGAAAGCACTATTGGTGAAATATTTGAGGCAGTATTCAAAAAGCTACAGACAGGTAGTTAAAAAATTACAGAAAAAATCAAGATATGTATGAAAATTTCAACAAACAGGTAAAGATCTTCAAAAATCAAACAAGCAGAAATCTTAGAAATGAACTCAATATAGCAAATTAAAAAAAGATAGTGCAAAAGATTAACACATTAGATGAGATAGGAAGAATATGTGTGATCAAAGGTAAGAGTTTTGAAAACAGTTTCGTCAGACAAAAATAAACCAAGAAAGAAAAGAGCCTATGCAAATTTTAGGAATATATATATATATATTCTGAAGAAAATGGAAAGGGGATATATGCTGACACTCCCAAAAATACAAGATAATTAATTCCAACAGTGTGTCGAAAACTCTTTTACTATGATCAAGTTGGATCTATCATCTCATAAACAAATGATGGACAAATATCATATATTATTACAATACATGTGTAACTAGCATTTGATAAATATTCAACGTCCCTTCATGATAAAAACTCTAAAATACTAGGCATAGAAGGAATATATTGCAACATAAACAAGGCTATACATAATAGTAATGCTCATTATTAGCATTCTGTTTTGACAGACTACTAGTACTCTTAGCCAGACCTGCTAGTAGGATGGGAAAGAAATGAAATTCATAGAGATAGGAAATGTGGAAGTTAAGTCACCCTTATTTGAAGATGATATACTAGACAGACATAAATTTCAAAACTCCACCAAGAGACTATTCAAACTGATAGCTGAAATAATTCAGTAAAGTTGCAGGCTACAAAATAAACATAAACAACAATTATACATCTCTTTAACAATAGTGAAGAAAAAGAAAGCATGAAAGAAATTTCATTCTCGGTAGCTATAAAACATACGAAGAAATAAATTCAATCAAGAAAGTAAAAGACTTCTGCAATGAAAATTACAATATATTGATGAAATGTATTTTAAAGAGGAAAGACCTTCTATTTTTGTGGATTAGAACAATATAGCTATAATAACCATACTACAAAAAAATTACTAATTTGGCGCAATTCCTATCAAAATACCACTATTCTGTGCAGAACTATAAAAACTAATCTGAAAGTTCATATGAATGGACAAAGTTATCAGAGTAGCCAAGGAATACTTGATGCAAAAGAACAAAGTCATAGGAAACACGCCACCAGATTTCCAAATACACTACAAAATTATAATGATCAAAACAGCACAGTGCTGGCATGAAACATACATGAAACTAATAGAACAGAATAGAATGCCTGAGAAAATTCTCATTTATTTACAGTCAAGTAATTTTGGTAAAAGTGACAAAACATGCATTGAAAAAAAAAGGAAAGACTCTTTAATAAGTGGAACTGAGAAAACAGGATAATGACTTGGAAAAAAATGTATCATGGAGCCTATTGTGCACCCTATACTAAAATCAGCTTCAAATAGGTCAAATATATAAATGTGAAAACAGAAACTATGAAAACATTGAAGTAAGATATAGGCAAAACATTTAAAGACATCAGTATAGAAAATAATTTTTGGTCAACTTTCCCAAAGTATAGTCTACAACAACAACAAAAGTAGAACAATTGAGTTAGAGTAATTTAAGAAGTTTCCACACAGCAACAGGAAGAGGAAAGGGACACTGCATAGGGGAAATATTTATGACTTATTAATCTGAGAATAGAATAATATCTAGTTTATATAAGGAACTCAAACACCCAATATCAAAAAATCTATTTAAAATGAATAAATCATGAAAAGAAACACTTAGTGAAAAAAAGGTTCAAATGTTAATGAAAAACATCATTGAATATTAGGAAAATGCAAATCAAAATCAGAATCAGATATCATTATATCCCATTTAGAATGACTATTTAAAAAGATAAAAAACAACAAATGTTGGCAAAAGTGGGTAAATGAGGATTATTCTGACATAAAAAAACAATATCCTATTTGCAGCAAAATGGAAAGAACTGAGGGACATTCTGTTAAGTGAAATAAGCCAGGTACAAAAGAACAGATATTATATGTTATATATCATATGTAGATTGTGAAAACTTGGTCTGAATGTTAAAAAAGTGATTATTAGATATTGGACATGTGAGGGATGATACACAGAAGGGATAAAGAGGGGCTACAAAAATTAGAAATAATAAGTTCTAGTAATTTTCAGGACAAGTGTTCACTACACTTCACAATAACCTGTTATATATTTTAAAAATATCTAGAATAATGGTGCTCAGAGGATGCAAATACAAAGTGGTGATAAGGAACTTTGATTACCTTGATTTGATCAATACACAATGCCTACATTGTCATGGTTTAGTTCAATCATGCCCTCAAATGGCCTCATATGCTCATAGGTAGGGTTTTTGGAAGATGATTGAATTGTGGAGAACTTATAGCTGACTTGCTGTTAGGAAGTCGGCTATGGTTAGAAGAAGCAGATCACTGGACGCAGAACCTGGTAAGTGTATCTCCCTGTCATCTCCTCACTTCTCTCTCTGCTTCCTGAGCACCATGAAGTGATCAGCTTTCCTCCGCCACACCTCTTTAACATGTTGTTTCTTTTTGGAGGTAGTAGACTATGGACCAAAAGAATGAGCCTTTAAATTATAAGTATCACATTTTGTGTGCCTGCAGTGAGAAAGTTACTAAGATATGTTTGTACTGACACACACACACACACACACACATATATATATATAATATATATTATATATATATATAATATATATATATATATATATAGAGAGAGAGAGAGTCATTTAGATCTAAAATGTCCCCCAAACTTCATGTATTCAGAAGGTGATTATTTGTGAAATCTAGCTTACTTACTGTTACTAGGAGGTAGAGTCTGTTTCAAAGAGGCGTATCACTAGGAGTGTGACCTAGAAGGGTACATCACACATTTTGGCTGCTGCTTTCACTCTCTGCTTCCTGAGTCCCATGATGTGAACAGCTTGTCTCTGCCAGACCCTTCCACCATGTCTTCCTACCTCAGAGCTGGGCAACAGTTGAACTAAAAATGCGAACTAAAATAGATTTCTACTCATTTAAATTGTAGAAGTCAAGTATTCATCCCAACAACATGTAAAGTGACTAAGACAAATTTTGATACCGGAGTGGGCTCTTTGCCAAAACAATACATGACAATGTGTTTCAGAAGCCTTTGGAACTGGTCAATGGGGGTGTTTGGAAACATTGGCAAAATAAGATAGAGACGCACTAGAATTCTGTAAGCCAAGATTGATTAGGGATATGGATCAGACAGAATGCACAAGACCAGATGGCTAATAGAAATCCAGACAATAAAGGCCAGGCTTGATATTTTAGTCAAGAACAAGGACTCCATTGGCAATTGGATTCAAAAACAAGTGCGTCAGGATCATGTCCTGTGAATTTTCAGGAGACTGAGATTAAGGTCAGTAGACTAATTAATCTAGCAGAAATAATTTCAAGGCAGTCCCATGTATAGGCTGTGCCTTGGGTACTCCTAGTGTTTTTTTAAAGCTGGGTTTTTACTGAAAGTCAGCAGTAAAATGGTCATTTAGAAGTTGCCAAATGCAATCAAAACATTCAATATCATCCTGATGAAAAATTTTTAGAGGTATTTTTCATAAAAACTATAAAATGTCATAAATTTTACATGGAACCACAGAAGAATCTGAATGTCAAAAGAGCAACCTTCAACAATGGCAAATCTGGATGCATCATATATTCTACGTAATTTCAAATTCCTTTGTATTACCAAGTTATAATAATCAAAACAGAATTTTATAGCATAAGACCATACTCATAGACCAATGGAAATGATTAAAACTCAGAAATAAACTCACACATATTCATTCAATTAACCTTTGTAAAAGGTAACAAGACTACACAATACAGAAATGATAGTATCTTCAATAAATTGTTGGAGAAAAGATTTCCAATGCAAAAATTAAATTTAGATATTAATTTCTAAAAATAAACCCAAAAGTGATGGATTTAAGTGTGAAACTTGAAACTGTAAAAGTCTTAAGAGAAAAAACAGAGGTTCCATGACATTGGACTTCAGAATGTTTTTTTATTTTGATAAGAAAATTAGAGCAGTAAAAGCAAGAATAAAGAAGCAGAATAGCATCAAAAGAAAAATCTTTTGCATAGCAATGGAAATATTCAACAAAATGAAACAGGCAACCTATAGAATTAGAGAAAATATTTATGAACCATATATTTGGTAAGTGATTAATATCTAACACATAATTACTTAAATCTTAATAGAAAAAAAGGCATGAACCAACCCAAAAGGGCAAAAAACCTAAATAGATAATCTCAAAAGAAGACTTACAAATGTTCAGTAGTTGCCCAAAATGTGTTTACTATCACAAAGCACCAGGAAAATACAAATCAATATCACAATATTGCATCATATGCATGAGAATGTCTGTAACTAAAAACACAAAAAAATGTTTTGCAAGTGTGTAAGCAAAAGTGGACCCTTGCATACTTTTTTTTTTGTGACACCCGGGATTGAACTCATAACCTCACACCTGCTAGGCAGGTGCTTAAGCCACTGAGTCAAAATTCCGGCCCTTCTTGCATACCTTTGAAAGGAATATAAATCTATACAGTCATTATAGAAAACACTATGGATGTCCTATGAAAATTAAAAATAGTACTACTCTATGAAATCTCATGTTTGGGAATATATATGATGAAATAAAATAATGAAATTAAAGAGCTTTCTGCAACCCCATGTTCCTTGCAGCATTGTTCACAATATCCAAGTCATGGAAAAAAAAATGTTTTCCCTGCTGCAGATTTAGCTCAGTGGCATAAGCACCTGCCTGGCAGGCGTGAGGCTGTGAGTTTAATCCTCGGCACCAAAATATAAAAATAAAAAATAAATATAAATAAAAATTTTAAAAATTAAGAAAAGATAAAATGTTTTCCTAAGTGTTTCTCTACAGAAAAATGGATAAAGAAAATGTGTAAATACATTGGTACACATATAGAGAGTGAAACATTATTGTATTAGACACAAAAATTAAGAACATTTTCATTTATGAAAACATGGATGGATAAAACTAGAGTTCTTCATGCTGTATGAAATAAAATAGATACAGAAAGACAAATACTTCATGATATCACTTATACATGTAATGCAAAGACTCACAGAAATAAAGTAGGGTCATTATCAAGGATGCAGGGATGGAAAGTTGGAATATGTTACATTATTCAAAATTTTTGTCATCGTAAATTCTGGAGACCTAATATACACTAGGATGACTAAATTTAATTATAACGTATTCTGCATTTGCTGTTTGCTAAGACAGTAATCTTTTTTCTGCAGAAAAAACAACTAAGATGATGAATATATTATCTTGGTTCTGATAATGCTTTCACAATATATGCATATCAAAATATCATGTTACACAGTATAACAGAAGTATCCACAAATTTTCCTTTTCACTTACACTTCAATATAGCTGGAAATAACTCTTCAAAGAAAAAAGTTGCCAATCTAGAATATGTCCTGCAAAACTGTCACTCAAAGCTAAAATAGAACTAAAGATTTTCCTAGAAAAGTAAATGCTGAGTTTATTATGCATAACTTACAAGAAATCATTTAAACCAAGGTAAAAGGGCTGGGGATATAGCTCAGCAGCACAAGCACCTGCCTCACAAGTGTGAGCTTGTGAGGTTTTTTTTGTTTTGTTTTGTTTTGTTTGCAGCACTGGGGTTTGAACTCACAGCCTCACGCCTGCCAGACAGGCGCTTAAGCCACTGAGCCAAATTCCCTGCCCTAGGTTTCTTTTTTTTTGAGGCAGGGTCGCACTATGTAGATCAGGCTGGCCTTGCGCTCGCGTCGTAGCCCAAGCTGGCCTCGAACTCACAATGTTCCACCCACCTCAGTCTCCTGAGAGCTTGTGAGTTTGATCCCTGGTCCAAACAAACAAACAAACAAACAAAAATCAAAATAAAATAAAATAAAATAAATAGTAAGAGAACTTACAAAAATATAAAACTACCTATTAAAATAAAAATATGGACGTGGTGGCACACGCCTTTAATCCCAGCACTCGGGAGCCTGAGGTAGGCGGAGCGTTGTGAGTTCAAGACCTGGCTTGGGCTACAATGAGAACGCAAGATCGGCCTCAGCTACATAGTGTGACCCTGCCTCAAAAAACTAGGGCTGGAAGTTTGGTTCTGTGGCTTAAGCACCTGTCTGTCAGGCCCGAGGTTGTGCGTTCGATCCCTGGTGCTGCAAGTAAAAGATAAATAAAAATAAATAAAAATAAAAATATGGAAACATATTGTCAAATTGAGAATATCATAATGATGGTTGCTACTGACTGTTTCTGGTATATAGTGAAAAAAGTAATCACATAAAATTATTATAATTATAAAACTTTGTTAATAGATACACAATATGAAAGTATATAATTTGTGATTTCAATAACAAATTGGCAAATGTGTAAGAGTAAAGATTTTATACATGAATGATAAGTAATTATAAGAGCAAAATAGATGGTCCTGACTATAAAATGTTTCCTTTAATTCCCTAGTATACTCAAAGAAAATACTGATAGATGGCTCTATCAGTCAGTGCTTTAGTAGAGAAACAGATATAACACAAGATAAACAAATGAATAAGAAATTACAAGATTGCACACAACGATCACTCACAGAGTTAGATGAGGTACAGCGTAGAGGGTGTTTGCACACCAAAAACCAAAGGTTTCAGTCCAAGGTATGGAATTTACTGCAGTGTCCTGTAAATCCACATCGGGAGGCAGATATGTCTACCATGGAAGGCTGAAGAGCATAGGCCAGAAGACTGAGGATCTGCAGTGGAAGTAGAAGAATCTGCACTAGAAGGCTGGAGTCTGCAATGGGAGCCAAAAGAGGACATCCAATGTGAAGGAGAACAGTGGAGGGCATCTGAAGAACAGAAGCAGATCCATCATTCCTCTTTTCCCCTTTATATCATACAAGAAGCAAGCCACCCCAGGGAGGGTCTTTTACACCTTCAGGTGTAGAATTGCTCAACTGATTTAGTAAAACTTCTAAACCTTTCGAGTTGATACAATCAATCAACTGTTACAATGGTACACACAAAAGAAAGTGTGGAAATCATTTTTAAATCACCACAATATATGAAGGAAACACAAAAGGAGGCAATAATGGAAATAAAGAGAAACATAGCAACAAGAAAGGAAATAACAAGAGGAAAGTTATACATCTTTACTTTTCAGTAATTCCTTTAAATGTAAATATATTACATTTCCCAAGCCAAACCACACAGAGAAGCTGATTGAAAAACAAGAATAAGAGCATCCAACTATATGCTATTTATAAAGTGCTCACTTTAGATTTAAGAACACACAAAATCTGAAAATAAAAAAAGATGGAAAAATATATTATGTACAAATTGTAACCAAAGTCGAGCATCAGCTGGCATTCCTTTATTAAACAAAAACTCCTTAAGTAAAAAGTTTCATGAGACAAAATAAAACATATAATGAAATAGTCAATTCTCAGTTAAGATAACCATTTATAAACATTATGCACTTAATACAGGAGAATCAAAATGTATGTAGAAAACATTGGTATAATTCAAAGGAAAAATAGACATTAAAATAATTACAGTAGCCCACCCAGTATTCCTCAGGTTGTTGGGGAGCCAACGTGTGCTGAGTGGCATGAGCTGAAGGCCTCCACAGTGAACTCTAGCTGTGCAACGGTTGGGACCTTGCTCAGAAGTGTGGGACCTGGCTCAGAAACTGGTAGGGCCCTGAACAGAATCCTCAATCTGTCTGGGACTTTTGGTTCATGGCTCACTTCCTGGTTGGGCCCTACCCATCGTGCCTCAGGCCACTGGGGATGCACCAAGTTGAGTGGCATGAGCTGAAGGCCTCCACAGAGAACTCTACATAGTGATACAGTCTCAGTATGTTGTATGGAACATGGAAGGGCCCCACCCAGAGACCACAAGCAGCTTGGGAGTTTTGGGGCACCATATGATGTGAGTTGATGGCCTGCCAGGCATACTCCACCTACTGTTCAGCCTTGGTATACCACTCAGAACCTGGTAAGGCTCTGTCTAGTGACTTTAAGCAGCCAGGGAGATTCAGTGAGCCACGTGGGGTGCACTGAAGGTTCACCCAGTGTACTCTTCCCATTTGGGGAGATTTCGAGTGACACTAAGGACCTGGTAAGGCCTGCCTAACATCCCCTACTTGACTGAAGAAACTCCCTGCAGTATGGACAGCAATCCTCAACTCAAGAAACAACTGAGACTTTGCATTCAGCTGCCGCAGGGGAATACAGGAAAATGACAAAAAAAAAAAAAAAAAAAAAAAAAAAAAAAAAAAAAAAAAAAAAAAAAAAAAAAAAAAAAAAAAAACAAGCAAAATTCAACCCAAACCTCCAGCCTATCTCAAACAAGTCTAGGAGACATAAACATAGAAGAAAATGTAAGCCATAAAGCTGAAACTTCTGAAATGATAGCAACTGAAGAAACAACTCCATGAAGCTATAAGGCAATGCAGATCACAAAGAATCTCTCAGGTAAAAGAATAAATGATAAACATAATGAAAAAAATGCTGAACACATCTAAAGAAGACATAGTTTAATAATGCAGGCGCACAGCAAAACAATGGAAACCTTGAATGAACAATGTAAGAAACAACTAGAATGCATGGAACAGATTCAAAAAGATATCCAGGAAATAAAAAATTCCATCGAAAGCTTGCAAAACTACCTCAGTGAATGTGAAGACAGACTTCCAGACCTGGAAGACGAGATTGCAGTTAGTAAACAGGAAAGGAAACACTTTTTAAAAATAACAAGGAATTGGAAAATAACAATTCAACAATTACAGGATGATGCAAAGAAAAACAATATAAGATTAATAGCTATACATGAAAAGAAGGTAACAACACAAATGATATCAAAATATTATTTACAGAAGTAATTGCTGAAAATTTTCCAAACATGGGAAAGGAAACTGACACACAGATAAGTGAAGCATATAGAACTCCAATTGGTCATAACCAAAATAAATCTATACCTGAAAGTATAATAATTAACATCCCAGAAATTCAACATAAGAACAGAGTATCAAAAGCTGCTAGAGAAAAGAATCAAATCACCGAAATGAAAGCCCATCAGAATCGCAGCAGACTTCTCAACACAAACAATGAAATCAAGAAGAGCATGGAGTGAAGTATTTCAAATTCTAAAGGAAAACAACTTCCAAACCAGATTAATGTACCCCGCAAAACTATCCTTCAAAATTGATGGAGAAATAAGATACTTCCACAATAAAGAACAGCTGAAGAACTTCATTACCACCAAACCAACCCTGCAAAGAGTACTGGAAGATATTCTAGATAGACAGAAAAATAACTATGACTTCAAGAACACCAACAGAAAAAAACCACCAAGCAGCGCAAACAATTAAACAGAGGGGAAAGGTAAAGAACCAACAGTAGAAAGATAACATGACAAAAATAAGCCAAAATATATAACATAACCATTAATGTAATCAAAATAAACAGACCGGCAGAATGGATCAAGAAATAGCATTCAACGGTATGCTGTATTCAAGAAACCCATCTAACCCAAAAGAAAATTCATAGACTGAAAGTCAAAGGATGGAAACAATACTTTATGCAACAGGAACCCCCAAAATAACAAGGTATCTATTCTCTTTTAAGACAATGTGAACTTGAAACCAAGAATGATCAAAAGAGATAAAGAATGTCACTACACACTGGTTAGGGGAAAACTTCAAGAGGAAGAGATAACAATCTTACATATATATGCACCAAATATGGGAGCACCCAGCTATAGAAAACAAATATTAATAGATATGAAAAATCAAATAAGCAATAACACAATTATAACAGGAGACATTAACACCCCATTGATACAAAGAGACAGATCAACTAGGCAGAAAATCAGCAGAGAAATAAAAGAACTGAATCAAATTTGTGAACAAATAAACTTAGTAGACATGGACAGTGTTCCACCCAACATCAAAATATATATTCTTCTCAGGTACATATGGGAATTCCCTAAAATAGATCATATACTAGCCCATAGAACATGCTTAAGTAAATGCAAAAGAATTGAAATTATGCCATATTATCTGATCATAGTGCCATAAAACTGGAAATTAATGACCAAAGAAACTGGAAAAACTCCATAAACACATGCAAAATAAATAATATGCTCCTGAACAACCAATGGTTCATGGAAGAAATTAAAAAAGAAATTAAACAATATCTACAAGCAAACAAAAATACAAATACAACTTCCAGAAACCTGTGGAATACAATGAAAGTTGTCCTCACAGGGAAATTTATTGTGGTGAATTTCTATATCAGGAAAACAGAACTAACACAAATAAACAACCTGATGCTATACCTCAAATATCTAGAAAAAGAAGCATAAGTCAAACCCAAAGCCAAAAGAAGGGAGGAAATTATAAAGATCAGAGCAGAAATTAACCCTATAGAAACTAAGAAAAAAATACAAAGGATTAACAAGTCAAAGAGTTGTTTCTTTGAAAGAATAAATAAAATTGATAAGCCACTAGCCAATCTTATTGGAAAAAAAAGGAAAGAAAAAACTCAAATTCATACAATAAGGAATGAAAAGGGCAAAATCACTACAGACCCTGTGGAAATACATAAGATCATCAATACCTACTTCGAAAACCTTTACTCTCATAGGTTTGGTAATACAAGAGAAATCAACAGATTCCTAGAAACATACGAGTTACCAAAGCTGAATCAAGAAGATGTAAAACTGCTGAATAACCCGATTTCAGTTAACGAAATTGAAAAGGTAATTAGAACCCTAGCAACAAAGAAAAGCCCAAGTCCCAATGGATTCACAGCTGAATTCTACAAGAAACTTAGGGAAGACTTAATGCTAAAATGCCTCAAAATCTTCAAAGAAATTGAAAGGGAAGCAATTCTTCCTAATTCATTCCTGGAAGCAAGCATTAAGTTCATAGCAAAACCAGAGAAAGACCCAACCAAAAAAGAGAACTACAAGCCAATCTCTATAATGAACAGAGATACAAAAATCCTCAATAAAATACTGGCAAACAGAATGCAGCAAGTCAGTAAGAACGTAAAGTTACACACCATGTCCAAGTGGAATTCTTACCAGAAATGCAGGGATGTTTCAACATATGCAAATCAATAAGTGTAACACATCATATAAATAGAGCCAAACATGAGAATCACATGGTCATTTCAATAGATGCAGAAAAAACGTTTGATAATGTCCAAAGCTCATTCATGATAAGAACCCTTTAGAAAATTGGAATAGATGGTCTTTAGCTCAATCTGATAAATGCCATCTATGGCAAACCAATAGCCAGCATCATATTAAACAATCAAAAATGGTACGCTTTCACTCTAAAATCAGGAACAAGACAAGGCTGTCCACTATCACCACTCCTATTCAATGCATTGCTGGAAACATTATCCAGAGCAATTAGACAAGAGAGAGAAATATAAAGAATAAGGATAGGAAACAAAGAAGTTAAATTATCATTATTTGCAGATGACATGATACTCTGTATAGAAGACCCGCAAAACTCCATTGAAAGATTTCTTGATGTAATAACCAAATTCAGTAATGTAGTTGGATACAAAGTCAGCACTGAAAAATCAATAGCGTTCCTGTACACAAACAGCAAACTCACTGAGAGAGAAATAAGAGAAGTCACACCCTTCACTCTAGCAGCCAAAAAATGAAATACTTAGGAATCAATCTAACAAAGTAAATAAAACATCTATTTAGTGAAAATTACAGTACTCTGAAAAAAGAAATTGAAGAGGATCTCAGAAAATGGAAAGACATTCCTTGTTCATGGATAGGATGTTAAAACATTGTGAAAATGGCCATTCTCCCAAAATTGTTATACAGATTTAATGCAATTCCAATCAAAATACCATTAGCATACCTCACAGATCTAGTGAAATCATTCCTGAAATTCATCTGAAACCAGAAAAGATCTACAATAGCAAAGGCAATTCTGGGCAACAAAGACAAGGCATGAGGCATCACAATCCCTGACTTGAATTTATAATATTAAGTACTGTGATAAAATCAGCATGATACTGGAATAAAAAGAGCCCTGAAGATCAATGGAATAGATTAGAAGATACAACCACAACTACAAATACACTCAGCCACCTTATCTTTGACAAAGGGGCCAAACATGTTCACTAGAAGAAACGCAGCCTCTTTAATAAGTGGTGTTGGAAAAACCGGATATCCATATGCCAAAAACTAAAACTAAACCCACGCCTATCATCATGCACTAAACCAAAGTCAAAATGGATCAAAGATGTAAATATTAAAACAGAAACACTAAATCTGCTGGAAGATAAATTAGGTAGGAATCTTGAAAAGATAGGGGTTGGCAGAGAATTCATGAAGAAAAATCAAACTGCACAGGAAATAGTTCCCAGAATCAACAACTGGGATCTCATCTCATTAAGATTTTTTTTTCATGTCAAAATAAATCTCTAACAGAGTGAAAAGAAAACCCACAAATTGGGAAAAAACCTTAGCCACCTATCCATCAGACAAAGGACTTCTGTCCAGAACATATAAAGAATTTTAAAAAATCAGACTCCCGAAATTCAAAGACCCAATTCAAAAATGGGCATCTGAGATGAATACACACTTCTCAGCTAAAGAAATACAAATGGTAAGTAATTACATGAAAAAATGCTCATCATCATTGGTCATTAGAAAAATGCAAATTAAAACAACACGGTGATTCCATCTCACTACTGAAAATATGACCAAGAAAAACACCAATAATAAATGCATGAGAGGCTGTGGGGAAAAAGGAACTCTTCTGAACTGTTGGTGGGAGTGTAGACTGGTACAACCATTGTGGAAAAAAGTGTGGAACTTCCTCAGAAAGCTAGTACTGGTGGTCCCATTTGACCTAGCTATTCCAGTTTTTCGCATTTCCCCAGAAGAACTGTAAACATCATACCACGGTGATGTATGTGCACCCATGTTTATAGCAGCACAATTTTTAATAACTAAATCTTGGAAACAAACCAAATACCCATCAAATGAGGAATGGATAAAAAGATGTGGCATTTTTATACAATGGAGTAGTACTCAGCTATAAAGAAAGATCACATTGAGGTAAATGGATGCAACTTGAGACCATACTGATAAGTGAAATAAATCAAACTCACATGTGTAAATACCATATTGTCTCCCTAGTGTAAGAAACTGAAAGAGTAAATAAGATACAAAACCTTTAATAAATATTGTGAAAGGGTAAGAAACTGCTCAAAGAGGAAAAATAATTCAGGGAAAAGGAGAAAAGAAGGAAGGGAGAAGAAAAAAGATATAAATTTTTATATATACACTTAAGATTACTAAGATGACCGTGCTACTAATTCTATTAGTTCTTGGAGCAAAACAGTTAACATTCGTAGGATTTGATCAATATCGCATGTCTATACCTGGTAATTTGAGTAACACTTTTGAAGATAACTATGCAAATCAACAAACTTTGCTACGTTCTTGCCACCTTGTTTTGAAAGTCTCTATTTTTATTGGTTTGGGCTCTTTGTTATTCTTATTTATTTGACATTTGTTTCTTATTTTTCTTGTCTTTTGTTTTGTTTTGTTTCATTTTTCCCTCTAATACAGAAAGAATAGATGTACATGTATAGGCTTATATATACCTAGAACTTCTTCTAAAGAGCTTACAAGAATTGATCTTATTATGTGTGATGGTAAGAACAGATATGTTGAAGAAACTGTGACATAGTAGCCCTTGCTAATTTCCTACCACCTTATTTTGAAGCCCAATAATGCTTTCATTCTTTGTTTTTATTGGTTTTAGCTTCTATTCTTCGTTTTGATTGGTTTTATTCTGTTTTCTGGTACTTGATTTCAATATGTGTGAAAGTATGGACAGCTGTTTTGAGGAAAAGAAGGGACATTATGGTAGCCACTATTAATATCCTGTTGGCTGATTTTGAAGGCCCAGAAGGCCCTCATCCTTTTGGTTCGATAGGTGGTATACTTTTTTGTTTTCTTTTAATTTATTGTGTGTGAATGTATGGAGAACTATTTCGAAGAAAACAGGAAACATTATGCTAGCCACGGTTGATTTCCTGTTGTCTTGTTTTGAAATCCTATGTTACTTGAATTGTTATGCTCTGATCTGTGTTGTTCTGTTTTGTTTTGTTTGTTTTATTTTCTTTAAAACAAAAAAAAGTAAAATAATGACAGTAGAATATCTCAAACCCAAATTTAAATAATGCTAAAATAACCAGACTGTAAATTAACAAAAAAAGTATCTGTACAATACCATAGGTCAATTGGACTCAATATTTTAGAAAAAATATGAATATGATATATTTTCTGAGATAAACCACATAGTAAAGCAAAAAACAATACCTAAATTAAGAAGATAAAAATCATGGAAGGGTTTTTCAAACCACAATTGAATGAAACTAGAAAGTGTGGTAAACTTGACAATTGGAGAATATATGAAAATTTTACATATAGTGAAATATGAATGTGTCATAGATGAACTCATACGAGAGATAAGAAAATACATTGAGATAAATTAAAATAAAGATACAATGTACCAAAACCTATGGGATCAAAGAAAACAGCACTGAGAAGGGAATTTATAGCACTAGATATCTATCTTAAAAAACTAAGATCTCAAAGGAAAAATCTAAATGTATAATTAGTGGAAGAAGTTCAAATTAAATTCAAAGTTTGCAGGAGAAAATAAATATTAAATATTAGAATATAAATGAAGTAGAGAGGAAAATAAAAGAAAAATATAAAAGATGTAAGTCATTTTGTGAAAAGAAAAAAATGGCAAACACTTATACTAAGAATAAAATGATAAAAATTTCAAATAATTAAAAGTATAAGTGATGACATTAAAATTGATATTATAGAAATGAAAAATGATAAGACAGTATTATGAACAATTACACACCAAAGAAATGAATCTCCTTGAAGAAATGCATAAAATTACTATAAATATAAAATCTGTCAGGACTTATTCAAAAAGAAATGAAGATTAGAGATAAACCAGAAAGAAATAAAGAGACTTAATTATCAAAATCTCCCATCAAATTAACCTCAGGACTATTTAACTCCCACGGAAAATTCTATTACACATTTAAAAATAATTATAACCAATCCTTTTCAAACTTCTCCAAAACAAAAATCAAAGAGGGAACATCTCCAAAGTTATTTAATGATACCAGCATTAACCTGACACAAGCCAAACAAAAGTAATACAAGAAAATCTCCAACAAAATACATTCACAACAAGCTTACCAGCATATTAAAAAGACTATACACTATGACTAAGTGCATTTTATCACTGTGATACATGGTAGTTTTACATAAAAATCATTCAATATATTACATTAACAGAAGAAAACATGAAAATCACAATTACCTAAATTGATATAGAAAAATTTTTGACAAAATTCAAACTATTTTCCCAATAAAATTCCCAACAAACTAGGAATATAAGAAAATTATTTCAGTATATAAAAGTTACAAACAACAATCCCACAGCTAACATGCTTAACAGTATAGTTTCCTTTAACACCAAGAACCAGGCAACAAAACACACTAACCTCTTTTATTAAACATAGTAATGAAATTTCTGGGAGACCAATTAATCAATTAATAAAAACATGCAAAAGGTTTCCAAACTGGAAAGGATGGTGTAAAACGATCTCTGTAAGTGATATGGTCTTACATGATGAAAGTCATTAAGATTACACACTAACAAACTTAGAACAAATGAATTCAAACATTTTTCAAGATATAAATCACAGACAAACATTAATAATATTCCAATGCATTAAAATTAACAATACTAAATGGAAATAAAAGAAACTTGACGATAGCATGGAAAATATTTAAAAATTATAGGAGTAAGAACCAAGGAGGTAGAAGACTTATACACTGAAAACTTGAAAATACTGTTTAAAAATTAGGACAACACAAATCTTTAAAAAGACAGACATATTTATGAACTGGAAGACTTAATACTGTCTAAAATATTCATACTATCTAAAATGATCTAAAGATTCAATGCAATTCCTATCAAAATCCCAAGATTTTTGGCCGTTTTTAGAAAAAAATATGAAACGAATCCTAAAATTTATATGGAATTTCAAAAGACCCCAGAGAGTCAAAGCAACCTTCTGAAATAAGAGGAGTGCCAGAAGCCATACATCTTCTGATAACAAATGATCAAAGTGGGATATATATATATATATATATATATATATATATATATATATCTTCAAAGTGGGAAGATATATATATATATCTTCAAAGCTCAATGTAATCACCATGTACTATGTATTGAAAACATACAAATTTTTTTAAATGCTACAAAGCTACAGCAAACAAGAGTACACTGGTGGCACAAATGTTCATATAGATCAATAGAATAAAATGTAGAGTACAGAAATAAGTTGTCCTGTACATAATCTAATGATTTTCAAGAAGTGTAAAAAGACTACATAATAGAGAAACAGTTTCTTCAACAAATTGTGGTGAGAAATCTGCATATTGTCAAGTGAAATAAAATTGAAATCATAATGCTTAACTAAATAAATCAGACACCGAAGTTGAAATAATACATGGTTTTTCCAACATAAGAAACCCAAAATACAAATAATTTAAAGAGAAAAATAAAAGAAAATAGGAAACAGAGACTTAGACTCTGTGGAAATGGAAAAGTTATCTGAGGAAGGGGAAGAGAGTTGGGGGAACAGTAAAAATTATCAAGAGGTGATATGTATATGTACTAATTCTTCAAGTGTATTAGCAGCATTTGTTTTTCTGTGTATGGCATGTTCCACTTGGCCTGCTTTCCTCAAAGTTGATCACTGTGGTAGCATATGAGAGGATTTCCTTTTTTTATAATGCTGAATAATAGCTGGTTGTATATATACACATTTTCTTTATCCATTCATCCAAAAAAATACTAAGGATGCATCTACCACTTAGCTGTTCTCAATAGTAATACAATGTACATGGATGTACACATTTCTCTTTAAGATTATGTTTTAAATTCTGATGGCTTTACCCCCAGAAATGGGACTGCTGGATCATAATATATCTATTTTTAAACACTAAAACATTTTCATATTTTCCATAGTAGTTGCACCATTTTACACTCCATTGAACAGTCCAAAGTGTCCAAATTCTCCATATCCTATCTGGCAAATTATTTTCTGTTTTTTATTCTGGTCATCTTATTGGTTTAAGTTGAAAACTCATTGTAGTTTTGATTTGCATTTCTCTGATGTTTAGTGATGTTGTACATATCTTCATATGCTTGTTCGCCATTAAGTTGAAATAGCTATTCAAGTCCTAGCAATGTCTATTCATCACTGTAGAGATGTGGATTAATGTGCTAGTCTATTTTTAAATCAGACTTTTTATGAGATGTAGAATTTACTTATATATGTTCGTTATTAACCCCTTCTCAGATATATAGTTTGTAGCCTTTTATTTAATGAACAAAATCATTTTTGATTGATGTTACCCAGTTATCTGTTTTTACTTTTATGGCCTGTGCTTTCCATGTCATATTCAGAAAATTACTGACAAGTTCAATCACATAAAGCCTTTTACCTATACATAGTTTAAGAGTTTTTTAGCTTCAGGTCCACTTACATTAAGCATTGAAAATATTCAAACAAGAGCAGAAAGAACTTTGGTGCCTGCTAGAGCTAGGAAGTTGCAACAGTGAAGAAGTGTGGTTATGTGGGTAATTCTGAAATTTTGTTGAGCATTAATGTGCTTTGGGTGACAACACTGCGTTTAGTACTTGGAAATGTAGGGAGAGTATGTTTTATATTATCTTGCCAATTTAAAATAGAATTACATTTAAAAGGTATATGTGCCACACAGAAAGATTGAAACAAAAAGTTTTATAAAGAAATGTACAAGCAAAATTCTTATATAGATAAAAACACAGCTAAAGCATTTATAGAAATCCTTGGGTTTTCTTTTTTTTTTTTTTTTTTTGATTCCTAGTAACTAAGTGAGTATACGTGGCTCTTAGCCATTGATCAAAAATTCTAAAGGAAAGAGAATGTGCTCTAATACAGAGGGATAAAAAATTTTCTCTGATCATGTTAAAGGTAATATTAAGGAGATACTTTTATCTGAACTTTGTTGAAGATGAAAAGAAAATAATTAAATGGGACTTCCCCCAAGAATCTTAATGCAGAATACTAAGTTCAAATGTGTGGGTGTTCAAGCATTAGATGCTGGCTGCTTAACTCCACATGCTATTCCAAATGAGCAGATGTAATTATTTAATGCTAATTTTTAATGTTAATACCATAGCATCGCAAACTGTTAATTGGAGAAAAAATTCTGGAATTGCTTACAAACTAGCTCAAAGAAAAATACTTAATTGGAGTTAAATCTGATGGCAGAACACATTGTCACACTTAGCAACTACTCTGTAGAGAGTTTCAGCTTAGCCACAGAAAAAAAAAGTCGAAGTTGAGATCAGGGAATACAGATAATTTGTTGGTTTAATAATGTTTATAATAATAACTATAATTCCAGAAACATTTACTCTGTATCTAGTAACACTTCATTGTCATCTTTAACCTCATACGACTCATCCGTCTCACTCACCACTGAAAGATTTGAGGATAAAAGAAGCAAGGTAATCTCTCAAAAGTTATTCGCCAAGGTAACACAAGAGCAGATTTTAAACGTCAGAATATGATTCTAATGGTGGAGGTTCGTGGAGTAATGTAGAAAATTATTAATACATTTGGAAAGATTAACATCGTTATGTCTTATTTTTGATCTATCAAGAATTTTATAAAAGTATAATCTATAAGCTGAATGCAATCATAAGCCTGTAATTTCAGCACCTTGACTGGCTGAGGTAGGAAGATCATAATTTCAAGTACTGTCTGGGGAAATTGGCAAGACCAAAACAAAAAATATTACAAAGGATCAGGGAGTGTACCACGTATACAGCACTCATTTGTTTGATCCCTAGTAACACATGTGCACGTGCACACACACACACACACACCCAAAACAAAAATGATCTATGTATAATAATATAGCAAAGAATCAATAGGGCAATATAAGTGACAGCCACACAATAAATAGTAATTAGTGACTCATTCATGTTTCTTGTTGAGATCAAACACTATAAAATTTAAAAGCATCTCCAAGGACATTGACTCATATTGACAAGCAGAAAAGACCTTCCTGTAACAAATAAATCTAATAGTATTTTGCAAACAGTGACGTTTAAGGTAAATTAATATAAAACATACAATTAAATCCAGAAAATGTGAGTTGATTTTATACTAAATAAGTGTTAGGGACCAGGGATATAGCTCAGCAGCACGGTGCCTGCTTGGCAAGTGTGAGGTCTGATGTTTGATCTCCGGCATCTAAAATAAAATAAAATAAAATAAAATAAAATATTTTGTAAAATGAGTGTTAAGAAATTAGTCATAAATATGAAACCTAAAGTTGCTTCTAAATTAAGTAACATGACTACATATGTACGTTTTTTCATGCATTTCTCAGTTACTGGCATACAAAGAATTCTGTATTTACAGAAAAATGACTCAATAAATTTTAAAAATTACTTTTCTTTCCTTGATATACATTTTATAAATGGGACCTGAATTTCTGACATTGATACATAATAAAGCTTGTCGTGAGAAAAAGTTGGACCAATAAATGAAAGTCTAATGGACTTTAAAGTTGTGTATCTACATTGAAGATATATAGCTGACATTTGCAAATTATTTGCTTAGTTTAGGAATTCGGATGCTTTATATCTATGGTAGAAATATCTACATTTAGAGATCAAGGATAGATATGATGTTTATCTCAAGTAAAGTAAAGGGAATTTTCACTGTGTGTTAGCATAGGTCCTTGATTTCAGTCTCAGAAAACGTATCACTAGGGTGCTAAAATACTCCTATCCTTTGGTGAATTATTTCTTGGGTTTTCCCTACAGAAAGTTGGCTAAAGTTTACAAAATTTCATTACCCAAAACTGGTCATTGAAGGAGGACATCAGCTGTGACTATTAAAATTTGTTTTGAGTATTAAAATTCTGTTAGGTAGATAAAATTTGGGAATATAGAAAATACCTTCATTGGATTTTCATAGATTAGATTCATTCTACAGATTCTATAAAATACTTTTAAATGATTCTGACATCCATTAAATTCTTACTTTAAGATTTGAAAGAACCCAGGTATAGCCTAATACGAATAGGGGAAAAGAATCTCAAAACCTTGGAAACATTTAGTGTTTATGTTGGTGAGTTAAAAAAACACAGAGAGATAAGAAAAATCTAAATATCAGCAGACTTTTTTTAATAGACTGCAAGTTTTACATGAATTTATGAGATAAACATGAAATAGTCAAGTACCTAAGATAGAAAACTACTGGGTTTAAAAGAGTTTATAGAAAAAAGTAAGATAATATTTAGCATAGTTAGTATTCATTTAAAATATAATTCTGAGCTAGTAGTTTTAAAGGGCTATCATAAAGCCATTATGATGATCTGCATGTTCATTGGTTAGACAACAATTATTCAATAAGCTGTTGAACACCATGAGCACACAATATTTCTTTTCATTAGACTTTCTAAAATGAAATAGTCATCTTGCGTATTAATACTCTAGAGTTCCCATAACACAGTGTCACAAATTGGATGTCTTAAGTAGACAGTGTAACCCAAATGGCTTACACAGAATTACATGGGATATATGTTTCCCTCTTCAAACACTGTTATGGACCCTAGACATTTGAGATTAAGACATCAATAAGATTGCTTCTATCCAAAAGTTGGGAGAAAATATTCACTCCATGATTCTCCATGATTGTCTCATAACTTATGGTGGTTTCATGGTATTCTTTTTGTAATTTGGTCAATAGAAGCATCATTCTCCTGCCTGCTTTCAATTTTATATGGTGTTTCTTTGAATCTTGGTGTCAAATTCAACATATGTATAAGTCAGTTTTATTGGATAAGAACATGCTTTTAAGTTTTTACCTTTATAAAAATTCTGTCTCTAAATACATATAGATTATAAGCCACTTGGTGTTAGGACTCCAATTTATCTTTCTTGGAAGGGAGGTATAATTTAACCTATAACACCTTTGGACATATTTGGTTCTGTTTCTAGGGAGACTAGAAAGGTAATATGTACCAGAGAATATATTTTCATAGATCATGGATGGTTTTCGAGATTAATAGGACAGAGTTAGCCAATTTAGAGCCACTGATCAGACAATTAATCCTTAAACTCTGTTCCAAAGGAGACATCAATTCCATAGTAAGTTCGATAGGACTGTCAAGCAATCTAATTGAGGCTTTGTTATGTGTCATTCAGATCTTTAGGGATGCTTGGACACTTTACATTATTGCAAGAATAGAGTAGTACATCAGATCCTTATATCAAACTTTATACAAAAGATTAAAATAACATGTTGAAGTATTCTGTGGTAAATTTATGGTCTAGGAAGTTGAAATTTGGGGTAAATTATCTGAGGTTAGAACAAAGTCTCTCCTCATTCTTTTATATTTTTAAACTGCCATAAGCCGCACATCTCTTTTCTTTTTTCTATTAATGTAATACAAGTAGATACAGAATATAATACAGGAGTCTTCTTACTTGCATGAAAAATTATAAACTATAAATCTTAAGAGTCAAAAAGGACTACAAAATTTTCTTTATTATGCTTGCATGCTAAAAACTTAAAGAAAGCAGGTGAAAATGATGCTCACTGGAGATATGATTTGTTTATGTAGTTGAGCATCTACATAAATACAAAGACAAATAAAACCAGATATAGCCAACTGAAAATGTTTACAACTTTAAACAGACCCATGGGTGACTTAAAGGAAGATGGTGGAGTGGTAAGCAAAAACAACTGAACCTCTCTGAGATTGGGAATGCAGACACTGAAAAATATTATTTTTCCCTCAAAATAAGATAGAGGTCTTATATTAATTTTTGTTCCAAAAGAATCAACAGGGCTTTTTTCAGGGGATGTCATTTTTTCATATATAAATCTCTGCATTTATTCATGTACAAAGATCTATGTGTATTCAAATACAGTCATGCTGTCTTCTGGAAGATCATCAAAACTCCCCAAATCTCAAATGCTGGCCTAAATTTCCTGCACCCTCACTTCCTCTAGAATCTTTGGCACCAAATTCCCATGTCCAGCAATGGAGCTCTTGTTAAACGAGCACTTCTTGTCCATGTGGCCTGTTCATAGTGTATTATTACAACACACATATTGAATTTTGAAGATTTATATCAGACTAAATCCCATCTTTTGTTATCAAAAGCTCACATGATTGGTGCATTGTGTCTGTACTCCTATTGGTCATTCAGCAATAAATCTCAAATTCATCTGTTTACATAGACATTTAGCTCTTGTCTAAAAGTGTCCACTTTAGTACTAACAAATATTTATTTACAATTTATGTCATTGTTTAAGTATTAATGTCAATAATATTTATATTTAATTATATATTATTATTTTATAACTTAACACATCCTTTATGTGTTGTAATGAACTAATTGCATCTGTCTGGCTCATGATGTTAGCTGGCGCTTATTTTACGAGCATCCTGAAAAATCACACCAATGATTAATTTCTATTTAGTTCTTTTTTAATGGAAACACAGTATCTTAGTTTCCCTTCTAGGAGTGATAGCCTTGTGATATAGTATCTGATCAGTGAGGGGTGAATATGAATCTTTGGATGAAGTATTTGGGAGAGCCCTTTCTACATATTTCTCTTTCCTCTTGCCTACAGATTACACATGATAAGCTGAAGCAGTGTCCTAGAAACCTTTTGGGAAAAGCCAAAAAGTTTACAGAGATCTTAGTGTCTGTACTGTGTATAATTGTGTCGGATGTGAATGTGTAGTGCAATAGATCCTAACCAGAGTCTCCTACCAAACTGCTGCAAAACTGTAGCTCTTGGAACATAACTACACATTTAAAATAACAGGGAAATTTCTTTTTTAAAATACTTTTGTGTTTTGTTTTTATTTTGTATGTGTGAGTTGTTTTTAACTTTTGTTTGTTTTGAGTCCATCTCACTCCAGAAAGAATAACCATTATCAAGAAATCAATCAATAACAAATGCTGTCAAGCATATAGAGAAAAAGCAATGCTTCTTCCTTGTTGGAGAGTGTAAACTGGCAAAACCATTATGGAAATCAGTACAGAGATTACTCAAGAAGCTAAAAACAGAAATTTCATTTGACCCATCTATTCCCTCTCTAGGTATCTTCCCAAAAGAGTTAAAACATTTTATTACAGTGATACCTATGTTTACAGAAGCACAATTTATAATAGCTAAGTATTATAAGAAGCATACATGTGAAACAACAGACCAATGGGTCAAAAAATCCTATGGTATTTGTATAAAATGGAGTACTACTTTGCCATAAAGAAGGATAAACTTGATTTATCTCCCTAGTGTAAGAAACTGAAAGAGTAAATAAGATCCAAAATCTTCAACAGATACTGTCAAAGGGTAAAAAACTGCTCAAAGGGGAAAAATAACTCACGGAAAAGAAAAAAAGATAAAAATTTGTAAAAATGCACTTAAGATAGCTAAGATGATTGTTGTACTAGTTCTATTAGTTCTTGGAACAAAACAGTTAACATTCATAGGATTAGATCAACTTTGCATGCTTATGTCTGGTAATCTGAGTAACTCTTTTGAAGATAACCTATGCAAGATAAGAACCTTTGTTAAGTTCCTACCACCTTGTATTAAAAGCCTATATTGTTATTGTTTTGAGTTTTTTGTTATTGTTATTTACTTGACTCATTTGTTGCTTATTTTTCTTATATTTTTGTTTTGTTTTGTTTTGCTTTTCCTTCTAATACAGAAAGGACAGATGTACATGTTAGGATTATAGATGCATAGAATTTCTAAAAGTTTACAAGAAATGATTTTATTATGTGTAATGGTATGAACAACTATTTTGAAGAAAACAACACACGATGGTAGCCATTGCTGATTTCCTATCATCTTGTTTTGCAGTCCTATGATGCTTTTATTCTTTTGTTTTGATTGATTTTATTCTGTTGTTTTGATTGGTTTTACTCTGTTGTTTTGATTGGTTTTATTCTGTTGTGTTCTGATTGCATTGTGTATAGTAGTATGGACAACTGTTTTGAAGAAAACGAGACATAATGGTAACCATTACTCATTTCCTGTTATCTTGTTTTGAAGCTCTGTAATGCTTTCATTCTTTTGTTTTGATTGGTTTTCGTCCATTTTTCTATTGTTTGATTTCAATGTGTATGAAGGTTTGGACAGCTATTTTGAAGAAAACAGGGGACATTATAGTAGCCATTGTTGATTTCTATTCTCTTGTTTTGTAATCCTGTAATGCTTTCATTCTTTTGTTTTGATTGGTTTTATATTATTTTGTTTTGTTTGAATTTATTGCGTGTGAAGGTATGGACAACTATTTCAAAGAAAACGAGAGACATTGTGGTAGCCACTGCTGATTTCCTGTTGTCTTGTTTTGAAGTCCTATGTTGCTTCCATTGTTCTGTTCTAATCTGCTTTGCTCTGTTCTGCTTTGTTTTGCTTTATTCTCTTTATAATAAAAACGAAGGATAAACTTGAGTCATTTGTAGGAGACCATAAGGGTAAGTGTAGTGAATCAGAAACAATCTTAAATATCACATGTTTTCTCTTACATGAGAAGCACAATATACGAAGAGATGTGAAATAAAAGACAGACAATAGATAAAATTAGAGATTGAAATTGTCATTGTAATCTGGCATGGCCAACGTATCTAAAAGCATACCTTAACTTATTATAACTGTGTTTTGTGTTTATATGATTTTAAGTTTGTCAGTATGACTGACAATCTGTATTTATCATAATTAAATTGATGGCTTATAAACAAATAAATATTTGAGTGAGAATAATACTCAAAAAATTTAAAGTGGTGGAGTGGAAGGGAAAAATTTGAGATATTTTATATACATGTATCAGTTATCCACAATGAACATAATCATTATGTACTGCAATCATGTACTAGCAAAAATAAATTCTTTTTAAAAAAACATTAAAAAATAAATAGAACCATGACTTCATGATGAGTTCAACTCTACTCAAGACAGTCAAAATATCAAGCAAATCCACTACATTGATGACCTCATGTTGATCAAGTTTGGTGAGCATGAACTACAAATACCTTATATTCAATAATATATTAAATGCATTCCTTAGAATGAGAGAGAAATCCCTCAATACTTCAAGCAATGTTGTTATGCTGTGGGAGAAGGGTCTAAAGTAGCTTACAGCATGCCAGAACTTCATTTCTATGGGAAAAGGAAAGTTGTATTTCTCATATTTCACCATTAAAAAAGATATTCAATGTGTGGTAAGCCTTGTCATATTTTTCTGGCAGCATCCACCACAACTAACATTACTCTTCCATTTTTGGGTGACTGGAAAGACTCAGTTTTGAATGATATTCAAGGAGTTTCAGCCCATTCTGGCAGCTACAACAAAATACTGTGAACTAAATAGGTTATAAACAACAGAATTTTTTTTTTTCTCAGAGTTTCATAGAGTGAGAAATTCAACAGCAATATGCTGGTAGATTCGCTGTCTTGCTGAGGTCCTGTCTCCTGGTTCAAGCAGTGCCATCCTCCTGTGTCTTTACGTGGTTTTACAGACAACCAAAATCTCTGTGTTCTCTTTAAAGAGGGAAAGTAAAAAGGTATCCCCTCTTGTAGACCAACACTTTTGGGGTAAGGATTTTGGGATAAGGATTATGGGTATACAAATGTTTAAATCATAGAAAAGGGAAAGAGAGGACTCTACTGCTGGCTCTGTATTTACTTACAAGCTGTTCTGTCATTTGGGTTGTATGACCCAGAAGATGCAATTGTACTGGTTATGTGTACATCACAAAAGTTTCCTGCACAGGGTCCCTTGTAGGTAACTATGAGAGAGATATAGTACATGTTCAGCATCGAGCTATTTCTTTTTGGCAGACAATTAATCTCCATTTGAAAAACTGGTCATTGGGAAAGGTAAACTATCTGGTCATAAAACACCAAATATTTAAGCAATCTTACTTATGTAGTCAAAACCCGGTGTTATCTGCTCCACAAAGATGAAGACAGTGAATTATACCCCCATGGACCAAATCCAGGCAACCACCTCTCTGTACAAATAAAAATGCTTAGAACTTAGACATCACATTCATGTAGCATTGTCTACAGTTTCCTTCACCTTGTAAGATCAATTTAATAGTTGTAATAGAGACTTATGGCCCACGAGGCCTAAAATATTTTACTCTCTAGCACTTTATAGGAAAACAAACAGTTCTTTCTCCTGCATTATGGCATAAAGTCAAGCACAAAATCATAATCATTTTAAGGTAGAAATTATACATTCTCATCTTTGACATGTCAATAAGTAATGTAGACTACTATGATCCCCACCTTTGCTCCACTAGTGGTTCTTCTTCTATCCAGGCTGAGGATACTCAGTTATTGGAGGAGTAAGTACACTAGCTGGATTCACAACATGTGAATGGATTTAGGGGAATGGATAGATGGAAAGTTAATACTTGTTTCTTATACTTCCAACCTGGAAGAATCTGCAATGGAAAATTACTCAGCATCTGGCTGAACGGTGTTATTGAGTCTACTCTCCTTCATTGTTGGTTCCACAATGAATATTTGGCCATGAAAACAAAAATGTATTCTTTCTATTAGATCTAAAACCCTGGATTCCTCTGAGCATAGATGCTATAGCATCAATTGTTGATCAGCGCCCAATCAATAGATAGCAGAGATTGTTGCTATGTCTTTTGCAAGGTTAACTATTCCTTGAGAAGTCCAGTAGGATATCCGGTGGGAACAAGATAACAAACACTCTTCCTTCATAGAAGAGTTGTGTGCTATTCTTTATCCTAATTCAAACATGATCCAGAAATGAATTTTCCTTCCCTCTTTGAATGCATCCACATCATCATCTAAAAAAATATCCCAGGTAAAATTGAAATATTTGGCAAATATTTAAATTTTAAAAATAATTTATTACTGTAAAAGACACACTTCTGTTAATCTCACACAAAATACTCACTTTTATTTCAAAGACACTTATCCCATTGTTCTTGATATTTTCTGAAGCAGTTCTGCAAGTCCTTTTTCATAAGTGTCTTTAGTTACACTGTTGAGACTGTCTTGATATCTTGAATCAACTCAAAATGTTTACCTTTCATGGTCATTTTGACAGTGGAGAAGTCCCAGGAGTTGCTCAGTGCTAAACCAATGTAATGAGTCTGGATGTCCCCCAAAGCCTCAAGCAGTCGTGGAGACAGGCTTCTAGAGTTTGTGAATGACTAATGGTTCAATGCTGGGATTATGGGTGTGAGTGCCACACCCAGGTAGGTGTGACCTACATACAATATAAGGGACAGAACGAGTCTTCTCTAGGTGCTCCTCTGCTTTTGTCCTTTTGCTATGGTCACTTGTGGTATCTGCTTCAGCTGCCATAAACAGTTGCCCCTCAGCCATACCACCCTATCTTGGAGCCAGCTGAGTACTGAATGAAACCTCCCAAAACTGGAAACTAAATAAACCTTTTCTTCTTTCATTTTGGATGTCAAGTATTTTGCCTCAGCAATGAGAGAAAAGTAACCAAGATATCAAATAAATAAGGTGAAAGAGGACATACCTTAATATTTTTATGAGCTTGCCTTTCCACTGGATGGCACTCAGCAGTAGCATTTACAGTATTTTTGTTATACCTTATAAAGTCATTTTTTATTTATGACATACTACTCAGCATTGCCTTGGACAAAAGGGGATAAAGAATGTGTAGGAATCAGTTCAGGGCCACAAAATTCGCTACTTTGGTTAATCACCCAGAAACATTTGACCTACTTGACAGAATAATGCATACTTAAAGTCCCCAGCTCAGGATAACACTTTAGATTTTGGAGTGATATCCTCCAGTTTGTAGTGTATGCAGTATAAGTATTGAACCAGAATCTTACCACTTATATGGTGTATTCACTGAAATAGCCCAATGGTGCATACAAATATATGGTGATGTGGTCTAAATGATAGAATAAATGTAGTTAGAAACAAACAAGTGAAACTGAGCATCTTCCCTCTACCATTACTTCAAATAACTATCTGAAGAATTTGTGATAAAATTTTTCAAAAATTAATGCTGATAGACGCATTCTGGTTCTTGGGGATGGGGATTCAGGGGTTACAAATGTTTTATTTAGGTGATCCAAGAAAGGTTTTATTGCAGTGGAAACTATGACTAATATCTGAACATTTTAGGCAATTCATGCCAAAAAATCAGCAGACGCAAGAAAGGATGTATTGTACTGCTTGAGTAGTTGACTTTCATAACCATTAGGATCAAAGTTTATAAATATAGAATGAGGAAAATGATGTTATATGTGAAATCTGGGAAGTTAATAAATTATCTTTTAGCATTTCCTCATATTACAGTGTGATAAAGGGTCCCTCTAAAAGATTAAATTCCTCCACTTATGTATCTTTCATTACCCAACAAACATCTTGTAAACTTGAGATATCCTTTCTACCGGATCTTCTCATCAGTGTCTCATTTCTTTCTCCTTCACAGCAGCCTTTCTTAAGCAAATTGCACGTATTTCATGTATAGATGTTATTCTCTCTCATTACGTCTCTACACATTACTTTCAAGACTTTATTGATACCATTTTATGAACCATAAGGTAGATATATTTCAAGTTTTCTCTACACTAAATTTTGTAATTTGAGAAACTTTTGATACTTTCTTTAAGTAAGTATGCTTTCTTTGGTTTTCCTAGTATCAAAAATATTTGGACTTTTTCCTTGTTCATAAAAATGCCCAAGACTGGGCACATAAAAGACATGTCATAAGAAACTTAATATATGAATGAATTGCTATTTGGTTAAGCAATAAATGGTGTCATCATTTATTATATGTTCTGTCTTAAACTCTTTGCTCCTTATGAAAATATGATTCATCTATATCTAGTTACCATAATCCTTGTTGTAATAATTCCTATGGATAGGATGTAAAATAAATCAAAAGATTCCATGGTGCTGTATAGAAGATGCATATATTTGGTCACAAGAAATTATCCATACTGAATTGCTAAGTCAGTAAAGCATTCTCAATACAATTCCATATGATCTAACACTTCTATTGTCAAAAAGTCTGTAATATATTCCTCCTGAATTTTTAGTTTTCTATGCTATGAAGTCACCTGTAAGCATAATTAGTCATAGAGGAATAACTATTTGAATGGATCACAGCAAACTTTATGAATCATTTTTATGATCTGTGTATACATAAAAGTAAAAACATGCATATACAAAGAAAATCTTCTTTCCTTCCAACATGGAACTCTATCTTCTAGAAGATCCTATAACCCAAAGAGACTTTAAGTTAAATAAAATAGACAGAAATTTCTGAGAAACAGTTAAGATACTTTCTTGTTAATAGCCAAGTGGCAACTGAAATGACTCTCCACCAGCACAGATTGTGGTATTCTACTTTTCTTCTATTCTGCAAACAATGCATTAACGAGCATTTGCTATAAAAGACCTAAACATATTTTTAAAACAATGGCCTGGAAACTTTGGAAGGAACACTGTGGGAAGTCACTAAGACTACCATTAGCAGGGAGATAATAGCCTACCAGCATTTGATGCAACAAAAAGCAGCCCAGCATGTAACTTATTGTCTAATTTTATCATAGAGATGGAAGAGCAAAAGCTTCCTAAACCAAACTCAATAAAATAAGACATTTTTCTGGAAACACCATATTAATTCAAGTAGAAATTTATACTTCTCCAAGATGTGGTGGTTTGGTTAATGATAGTGAACACATCAAATAGCCAACTGTAGCATTAAACTAATAACGGGTCACTTACTTCAGATTATGGATTTGTTAATAAATTCAGAAGACTTGAGATTAGTCCCTAGAAGCCACTGGGATGCACTTCATCTAAGAACTCACCTTGAAACAAATAAAATGTGATACCAAAAATCCACCTTAAGATAGGAATGTCACTCAAGATAATTTTAGCAAAGAAAAATAACCAAAAGTTCTTAAAACTGAAATTAATCTAGGTCCAGGAAATTTTATCTCTTAGATATCACTTTAACATTAGTTTTCCCCCAAAACTTTTTGGTTGATTTAATGTTGTAATAAAGATTCTAAATCTAAAGTATTAAAAAAAGTCTTTTTTTTATAATAGATATTCCATCTTTTTTATTTTATGAAAAAAAGATAACATCAAATTTCATGGCAAGGCCACTTCCAACTTCCTGGGGTATCACTACAACATCTGGCTGCACTCTCACAACTATTTGCATTGCTGTTTCAGGAGTACAATGGCTAACCTCCCAAACCTTCTATTATCTGAGTGCAAGATTTTATGACCCAATACCTCTTGCTTTATGCATGGCTCAATAACCTTTACCATATGGATGCTGAAAGGTCTGTCAACAGATTGAGCATTAACCTGACCCCTTGGATCATGGCCGTAGTAGCCTCCAAATGCCTAGGCTACTGAATTTGGGGATATACTTCCTTAGAGAACCCTAAGGAGATGTCCCGGTGACTTTCTACCGATATGAAAGACTTAAGAGTTTTGCACCCTTGGACCTATGATGGCTGTGGTCTTGATGATTACTGAGATACCCTCAAGGCATCTTTCTTTTTTGCTATTGATGTACAAAGTACTTGGTTTATTTTTAATGTCAATCTTTTGAATAACTATACTATTCTTTACTACAACTTTGTAGGCTCTTTTTTTTTTTAGCAACGCTGCTAAATTTTCAAATCATTCAGCTCTGCCACTTTATACAATTCTGACTGTAGATCTGGAAAAAAGCAGATATCAGTACCCAGGTCACAACCCAAGTGCTGGGCTTCCTTGAAATTCCCCCTGCCAGATTAATTAGCTGGCCATGATTAATAACAGTCTCCCATGAAGTCTCTATACATGGGCAGAATATACACAACTTTTTTGCCATAGTGTAACACCTATGGCCTCTAGTTTATTTACCACAGTAGTCTAGTCTATGTTTCCAAATAAAACCACCAAAGCTTGATGTTTACTGTCTACATTCCTATCAACATTCTTCTCTTCTGAATTCTCACCAGTATCACACTTCTGGCATTGCTAGAAACATTCTATTGCTTCTCTAGCATGCATCTTAAAACTTTTCCAAACTCCTCCAATAAATCAGTTCCAAAGTTTACTGAACCCTACAATTAAATCCAGACACAGCAATGACTCCCCTTTTTGTACTAATTTTATGTACTAGTCAGCTTTTCCATCTCTGAGATAAAATGCCTGAAACAAAAACGTGAGGGAGTAGTTTATTTTGGCTCACAAATTTAATGGGTTCAGAACATACTTCATCAAATCCAAGGGAGACACCTCATGGTGGAACTACAGCTGAGGAAAGCTTCCCACATATTGCTGAACAGCAAGCAGAGAGATGGGAGGAATTGAGGACAAAAATACACCATTCCAAGTCATTTCTGCAGTGACCCACCCTCCCTTTCCAAATGTGAATCTTTTAAGGGACATTTTATTTATTTATTTATGGTGCTGGGGATCAAACCCAGGGCCTTGTGCATGCAAGGCAAGAACTATACCACTGAACCACTTGCACAACCCCCTTAACGGACACTTTACAGCTAAACCATAACACCACCTAACATGTTACATGTATTTTATACAAAACCAAGCCTGAAATAATCATTTCCCCAAAATCTCAGGAGTCTTTTCATTTTTCAAAAGTTCATGTCAAAGTTTCTTCTAAGACTCAGACAAACTCTTAGTTGTGAGATACTACAACTTTTTTTTAAAAGTTTTTTAAAAGTTAAAAAATTTTTAATTCCAAGTTACCATTGTACAGCGTAAGCATTCCATTCCAAAAAAGGGGAACAGAGTGATAGAAAAGAATTGCACCAAAACAAGCCTAAAACATAGCAGGTAAATCATTAAGTACTATAGCTTATGTCCAACATTAGGGCACATGGTGATGAGATATGAGTTCCATGGACTTGGGCAGCCTAACACATATAATCTTGATAACTAAAATGCAAATAGTCTCTCACTTGGACTGGCTCTGCTCATTACCTGGAGATTACCTTAGCGGAAATTCCACCCTCTTGGAATCTCCAACTTCTGCAGTTTCCAGTGTACCTTTGCTTCCATTACTACAGCTTCCTGCTCTGCTCTTCTGAGGCTCCTTGCCTGGTCTCCCAACTTTTCTTTTGAGATCTTGTGGATGCCTTCATGACCCTACAACTCATACATTCTACATGCCTGAACAAACAGCATCACATGGACAATTTCCCATTTCAAACAGTAACACGGGCCTCCTGGACAGTGGTCCCAGTTTCCTCTGAGTGCCTGGATAGCTGAGCACAGTGAAATAAGTACTAGGAAATTAATCCCCTAGGGAAACTTATCAAACATGCGGCACAGTTGCTGTCTTCTGAAATTAAGCATTGTACACTTGAGTGTGTGAGTGGGATCTTGCTGATTTATGAGATACACTCAAGATATTTCACTTGTCCCATTTCAAATTATTTGGTGTCTTTATAATGGCACTAATCTCTTCAGTAGCCAAACTTCTTTTGTCCCAAATTTGCATATGGCTTCTTTATCACCAAATTTTTCAAATTTTTCTGTTCCAAATTTTGCTTTTGATTCTCAGTATACAACTTTATTAGCTTTATTAATCTCCTCTGCAGTTCCCAAGTCAATCCAGGTGACAAGGAGCCAGGAGTAGCAAAGTCACAATTTGAACACTGCACTGGATTAAAACTTTCTCCCTCAGATTGATTAGTTCACAGTCCTTAATCTCAGCTTTCTGCAAAGACATGAGAAAAAGGTAGGCAAACTTTTCTTTTTTCTTTTTTTTTTTTTTGCCAAAAAATAGTATGCATGTCTTTTTGTTGTCTTCCCAACTGGATCCTCCTGAATTTGGTCTTTATTGTCCACATTCCTATCAACATTCTGGTCTTCTGCACTCTCACCTGAATCACCTAACAATCTGCTTAGAGCATTCTAGCGATTTGCCAGCCCATATCTCCATACCTTTCTCAACTCTTCCTGCAAAACAGTTTCAAAGTTTTCTGAATCATAAGGTTTGATACTGTCATAACCATGATCCCACTGTTGGTACTAACTAGGTAGCTTTACCATTGACCTGACATCTGTAATTTAGAGGAAGAGGGGATTAATTTGACAGTCAGATTTAGGGGATTCAGTCAATATTCATCCAACTCCAAGGTCAAAACTTTATGACAAAATATCATTTGGTGGAGCAAAGATATTTAGTTGACTTAAGCCAGGAATCAGAGAAGAACAGTGCCGGAGAGGAAGGGATGCAAGACCAGGTTATATCTCCATGACTGCCTCAGACACATTTAAATGTATGCTTTGTTAATCTCCTCAGGAGTTCCCAAGCCAATCCATCTGATAAAGATGAAGTTTTTCCATCACAGTTATCTTTTCTTATTGTTATTTTGAAATATTTAATATATTGCTATAATTGCACTACTGTGTGGTAAAAAAAACTAGAACTAGTTCCTCTTATCCATCTACATTTTAATACCTGTTATCTAATCAAAATTTCCCTCCCTTTACCCTTTTATCTTTTAGTGACCACTATTGCACTCTCTCTATAGTTCAAGACCTACATGTTTTTACATTGCACAAATGAGTGAGAACATGCACCATTTGTCTTTCCATACCAGACTTATTCAACACCATGGATTTTAAAATTACCAAATGATTATTTATATATTAGAATAAACTGGTAAGAAAAGCTGCAGTTATGCATGAAAAGAAAAATGATATTCGAGATACCTTCTTTAAAATATAACATACTGTATGTCCAAAATAATTACAATATTTCACTAATGCCAGAGGGGGGATATAAATGAGATAGTGAAATAAAATTTTACATGAGTTGCATTTCATATATATATATATTTACTACATAAAGAGTGAAAAGTTGCATTCAGGGCCAGAAATTGCATTTGTTACCTGAAACTTCTAGAAGAATTTGGAGTATTTGTTCATGCAAGGGTTTTTTTTCTTTTAGTCTAGACTAGTATCTATATAGACATTTTTATGGAAAAGAATAACACATCTTTTTATTCAACTAAAATACTATGATACATAAAAGGATATTAAAATAAAGAAACAGAGTAAAATAAAGGAAATGTGGTATATCAAAAAAAAAAGCAGAAATTTTTCAGTTGTTTCCTCAGTAACTGAAGAGAAAGGTAACCTAAGTGGAAATTATTGACATAAGGAATGAAACAATATTCTGAGGTCATGTTTGGAACCTAACTATTTAAGTATGGCCATATCCAATGAATATTCTTAGTAGCAAGTAGGGATTGTCTATTGAAAGAAAAGATATATATATATATAATCTATTACCATGTGAGTAACTACCCTAGTGTACCCAAAACTTTCAGTAAAAGTGAATGCTTTGGCTGTGCTTGAATAGTTGTATTTTTCAGGAAAGAACAAGGGCAAAACCTAGCTAACATATATTAAAATGTATCAATAATGGAGACAGAATACTTCCAGTCAATGAAATTAGTATAGAGTTAAGAATATTAACATATGAGCACTGCCCATCAGAACACAAGGCGCGAGATCCATTGTTCAGGGGTGGGACTGATGTAGCAGGTCCTAGAGGTTAGAAACACGCCCAACCAGGAGCAAGGCCCCGGCACTATACCCCTGGGACTTGCCCAGGCTTGCCCAGTGTGGCACTCCAGAGGCTCTAAACTCCCTGCATCCAGATGCAAGGTCTCAGTGGTGCCGTACTCCATGGTGCACTCCACCTAGCCACCTGGGTCCCAGAAGTGTCAGTCCCCACCCAGTAAGGCAGAGGCTCCAGGAGCACACTGCAGGAGTGAGGCGGCTCGGGCCTCACAGCAGGTAGGACCGACGCGCTGATGATGTGGAGACCAGGCTGATGGCGCAGATCCGTTTTATTGCGGAAGTACAGCAGGCTATATACTGAGTGTGGGCCAATAGGGAGTGAGAGCCAATGAGGGAGAAGAAGCTGGCAGTATCTAGGGAGACTGCAGATTTAGGTCTGTAAGGGCTGCATGAGTATGTACAGAGTGGTTATATAGAGACGGGTGCCACAATTCCCCCTTTTTCTTTTGTAAGAAGCATCGCCCATATGGCTATGGAGCAGAATTGAAGGCAAGGCCTTACCGTCATTGGGTCGGCCATCAACTGGTTTGGCGCCAAAACCTTGGATGGTGCCCTGTCTTAGGTGGCTCTGGCGAGGCTGGGCTCCAGTATGGGTGATGACTTGGAAGGAGTTCCTGTCTTAGGTCATGGTGTTTTCTTGGCTTTGCTTAGTCTTACCCGTCTTTGGCTGCCTGACAGCATGGTCAGGTGCCTGTCTTAGGCGATAAGCAGGGAGCGCAAGATCCCAAGTTGCCCGTCAGTGGAATCTCCTTCTCGGGTTTATGGTTGTGTAATCATAGCCCAAAGAGCATCTTTGTGCTCTTGTGGTAGGGGGCCCTGGCTGAGCAGGATGGTTAAGAGTATTTGTGTTTGTTGGTGTTTTTGTTGTTGGGTATGTAGGGCTTGGAACCGGGTGTGTAAGGCTCGGATGAGGTAATGGATAAGGCAGGCTCCTATTCCTATGGCAGCATAGAGGGTCCAGGAGGTGGGTTTAAAAATGTTAAGGATACCAGAGAGAAAGGTGTTGGTTAGGATGGGGACCTGTATGGATTGTATGGTGTCGATGTCTTGGGTAATGAGGTTAGTAATGTTGAAATAGGACTGGTTATAGGTTTGGAAAAGCCAGGCGTGCAGGGGGAGGCGCAGGGTGTCATTTACGGGTACATGGGTAACACAGATAGCGTGGAGGGGTAGACCTTGGTCGCAGGAGGCGGCGGCTACAGTCCAAAGTCCTTCTAGTTGGGTGGCGATGATGTCGATCTGTTGTTGTAGATTGAGGATGGTGCTGTGATGGAGGGCATGAAGATCTTGTTGGTGCTGGAGGGCCATGGCTGTGGCCTGCGTGAGGTTATTGAAGGCCGATGCTGTGAGGGTTGTTTGAGTAAGAGCCACAGCCGCGGCTGTTGAGGCTGCTGCGACTCCGACAAACAAGGCAATGAGGGCTGCGGTCAGTCCAAAGTCGCGTTTGACATGATGGATCTGGGAGAGTTGGTAGGTTTGGTAGGCAGGTCTGGTCCAGGTCTCTGCTCGGAAGGGGGTCCAAATCATAGGAGGTCTGATAATAAGAAAGGCATGTGGGATGGAACCATTCCAACAGTTAGAGAGATAGCAGGTGAGGTTATAGCACTCGTGAGGCTGTTGAGCAAGAAGGAATAGGTATGGCGGCTGGACACAGGCCACGGAAGAAACGGTTATGTTGTGGCTTTTAATGAAGTAGTACTTATAGTCGGATGACCCTCCACTGTGACCTTTAAGATTTATGTT